>KN479951.1:26139-39189 GCA_000787095.1 Periophthalmodon schlosseri
AAGGCTCTGACCGCTTTGAGTATTTACAAACCTTGGTCACTGAATTTCAGGACACGGACAGTGAAGGTAAACGATAGCTGAGAAAGTAGAAAACTAGTTGATCTTATATTAGTAGTATTCTTGTTTCTCTTACTGGATTATTTTATTTGCGTGTAAAATTTTGTGAAATTGACACTTACACACAGGCAGTGCATTTGTGTTGTTATTACAGTGTCATATATACCCCTTTAATGCAATATTTATTTGCTTAACTTTGGTTCATTTAGCCTTTCATCATCGCATTTATCAAGATTTTTCAGGCTGTTAATTTTATGACATTTGTTTTTCAGAGGCTAAGGAGCAAGTTCTGGCAAATCTGGCAAATTTCTCATATGATCCAAAGAACTATGACCATCTGAGGGATCTACAAGTGACTGACCTCTTCTTAGACATGCTAACTGAAGAGAATGAGAATTTTGTAGAGTTTGGCATGGGTAAGCTCAAAAGAAAAGCTATTATATATACATTACAAACACTTTGCACTTTCATTCTTTTCACTGAATTGTATTTCTTTGTAGGGGGATTGTGTAACCTAAGCATGGTGCCTGAATTTAGAGACTTTATTCTCCAAAATGATGGAATAAACTTGATAACAAATTGCTTATCAAGTCGAAATGAAGAGACTGTTTTGTCGGCCATCACCACCCTTATGAACCTCATCACAGCTAACTCTCGCTCTGAAATCACACAGCCAGGGATACTGCACTGTATGCTGCGTTTCTCTCTGTCCGAAAGCCCTCGGCTCAGGAACTTGGCTTCAGTTTTTCTCCAAGACTGTTGCAGCGAGGAGCAGGTGGCCCAGGCAGAAGAGCAGATGCAAGGACAACATCAGACTGCACTTGGGATACCACTGCCCAAAGATTAAATTTACAATACTACAACATTTTATTCTTTGATACTGTGATAGAAACATGAAATCCACAATGTCTTTAAGGATACACTGGTTCTTTTCAGACTCTAGAAGGTGATCAAGAGTGCATTTTACAATCACAAATCTGTACTGTAGTCATTCTGCCTACCATCATTTTATATTGATTTTCTATAACCTAAATCACAATTGCATCTCAATTCATGTATATATAGCCATGTATGCAGCCAAGAGTTTACAAAAGCCACTTTATTCTTGATTCACAATTCACTTTGATTGGTTAAATGGGCCTGTCATACACGCTGATCTCGATGGAAGCTGATCAATAGGAGAAGTAGGTGGGGAAAAATGTGTGTTTGAGCATAGAGCTGCATTAAAGACACGCTTGAATCATGAATCATATTACAGTGTTATCAAAAAAGTATTATTTCACAGGGATAACTTGATAATTTGTTGTTGATCGTCTTACCGCCCAGCCCTCGTCTTCACATAATGTTATGTCATCTGAAACCCACCAGTAGCCAGTTATACTCTAATACTTTTATTATGATGTATGTCAAATCTATGCATTATGGGAAGGGATTTTGTTTATTCACAAAATCTTTATGTTAGGAGAATTAATAGATCAGGGCTAAACAGGTTGCCAGGTCCATAGAACTTTTATATTCCACTTATCATTAACTAATTAATGGCGCTTAATCAGATTTTTTTTTTAAATGTACTATTCAATTTTATTGAGATTGATTTAAAAGATGAGCCTGAATTGTTACCATCCACATATATTTTTGGCCTTCAGTCCACATGTGGGTATTTTTAGAATTTTTACCATAGTTTAACAGTTGGAATGCAGTTGGTATTTTATACAAAGATAGAAATAGTTTAAACAAAAATAGTTTAAATATTATTGTAGTACATGTTTAAAATATAGCAAGTAGTACAAAAACATCACTTGACACTAAAAATATAGTATTGAAAAGATGGATTACTAAATTTACTCAGGACTCTTTGTTTTCAAACCATTTGTACAGTACATTCTTCTGGCTCAGATTTACAACATACCAGGCAAATGCCACTGCGCAGGTTAATTTTAATTGGCTGGCCCTTATATCTGGCACTTGCTATGAGCATACCACATCCTGAAGGATTTTGTTCCAGTCCAAAAATATGCAAAATAAAAAATCTTAAATAAACTTGGGGTTCTCCATCAGTGTTGAGAGCACTATTTGTTTTTGCCCAGGCTTTTAAAGAGCTATTTCTGGGTTGAGTCCTTCAGGTCTAGACAGAAAACGACATCCAATCCTTAAGCCCAGCATCAGGTGGATGGCACATGGACCAGGACGGGCCCAAGAGGAAATTCTTTACAGTTTTGGGTTAAAGTCGGCTCTGTAACACTTGTTCATTTCAAACTGCACTATGTTCTCATGTTCTCACTGTGTTTGTGTAAGTGTGCGTGAGTCTGAATCACATTCCAGTGGCTCAAAGGTAAGCACCTGCCATCGAGATCAATAAAAAGCCCTGCTCTTCCCGTAAAAAGAGAAACGCCCACGCCTGGTTTTAATAAAGCAATAAAAACTTTATTTCATGTCGTAAAAAATATTGTATGGCTTTCTGGATCTTAAAAACAAGAGTGGTTTGGTTCACTTGTTCCACATGATTTGTGCAGTACCTGTAGGATTTCATTTGAATAATATTACTCTCACACCACTATTGCTTCATGTACAAAGGGTGATTGAACCTGAATATAGAGAATGAATGAATATATTTAATGTCATTAGTCATTATAGCAGATGTCAGATGAGTCATTATAGCAGATGTCACTCCAGTCCGAGTTGTTCCTCTGCTATCTCACGTAGTTTTATTTTCTGGATCTGGTGAGAAAATAAAAGGAAAGGTACATCCATATCAGCAACCCACTGCTCTAAGACTACATCACTCAGAGAAAAGCAAAAATGATGCACATGGACATGTACATATTTTTTTCTCCAGAAATCGGATCTTTATCACAAATATAATTCAAGAATAATTTATGTTTAAGTGTTTACTCATTCATAGCTCAGTTCCTATCCTCAAATATGCAGAAAAGCAAATTTGGACAACCATCCACATAAATAACTCCAACTCAGTGTTAATGTACTATTCAAAGTCCTCAGCCACACTCTCCAATCCGAAGACACACTACCACAGACGCATTGCACACACCCTGCTCCTCACCTGTTCACACTTGTGTATGTAATTACCTATTGTAAGGACCTTTTGTGTTTGAAACTGACACAGATAATGAGAATATGTTTAGCTGAACTGGAAACAAATTCCACCAGCCTATAATTGATTCTGATTCTAAAAAAAAAACAAACTATAACCTATAAATAACTACAGTAGCCTGAGCCCATTGACTCTCAGTCCCTCTCTATCTGAAGGGTGGTCCCTGATGGGACGAGGTGGGCCGACTCTCAATTAATCTAGCAGGACATGGTTTGCGTGCAGACTAACTAATAGCTCTTTTTCCTCCTGTCTGGGCGTCCAGGGCAGGACCATTCAAACACAACCACATGTCTACAATAACTATTTTAGCTACCATCTCATGAAAGAAACATAAAAGCAGAAATGTAATCTGTCAGTTTTTGGAAACGCCTTAATAAGGAAGCCTCTAATAATAACTTTGATCTAACATGTGCATTTTGTAATATACATTTGGTAAGAATATAACACGCACATTATATTTCCCATTTTGTAATGATGAGGTATAAAAATGAAGATGAATTACCTTCCCAGTAACTGTGAGCGGGTAGCTTGTGACAAAAAGAATGTAGCGAGGAATTTTAAAGTGAGCAATCTGTCAAACACACAAATTTAAACAGTGTGAAGTTTGTTGTGAATAAACATAAAATGTCAGTTTACAACAAGCTTACATTATTTTTACAGAAAGCTTTGATTTCTTCTGGTGTGCATTCCTGTCCGTCAACAAGCTTGATACAAGCACAGATCTCCTCACCCATTCGCTCGTCCTTTATTCCTACCACCTGCACACATTTACATACTGTTATAGTATATACAGTACAAGCCTGGCACATACAGAGTACCTGGTTTGTATTTAACAATTTGTTTTTACTTGAGCCTCTTTCACTTTTGGGTGTGTGTGAAGAAACTGCTCAATCTCAGCAGGATAAATGTTCTCTCCTCCTCTGATGATCATGTCTTTAATTCTGCCTTCAATGCGCAGGTAGCTGTAGCCATCCATTTTGCCAATGTCCCTGAAAACAAAAGGTATAAATTCATTAAGCAATAGTGTTGTCACGATGCTAAAATTTCAAAATCTACAATACAAGACAATAGAATGAACGTAATATTCAACACAAAATAATTGTACTTTCAACATGTTACCATGTGGTCTAATACTAGTTTTGATAAAGCTCAACCTAAAACTGCTCAGGAAAGGTGAAATTTTGTGATGTCTTTTGTATCAATACTTGTTAAATTTTCAGTAATGGTTTTAGTTTTGATTAGTATCTGATTTTCGATATTTCTGACAAGCCTATGAAGCAATAGGAAAAAAAGAAAAATTTAGTCCTATATTTCAATGTATTAACACACTATGGAAATGATACATATGAAATATTATCTAGAAGACACTCACCCAGTTTTGTACCAGCCGTCTCTGGAGATGCACTCATCAGTTTTGTGCTTGTCGCCCCAGTAACCAAGCATCACACAAAAGCCCCTGATCATTACCTCTCCCAGCTCCCCCAGAGGGACTATCTGCCCTGTGTTGGGGTTCACTATTTTAGCCTGTGGACACAAGTACAGATATCAAGTATTGTCTACTTTGTGAATAGTGTGACATTGTAATTACTGAAGAAGTTTGATCCTCTACCTCAACATGGTCAAGGATGTACCCTACAGTCTCACACTTTCTCTCCATACTGTCGAGAGGAGTTCCACAAAATGTCACTGGGCTGTTTTCTGTGGTGCCATAGCCAATCTGAAAAACAAAGCCTCTTTATTTATAGAGCACATTTCATACAAAACAGCAATTCAAAGTGCTTTACAGTGGAAAAGAACAAGGTCTACAGTAATACACTGAAAAAGAAATGTAACATAACTATTATATTGTAGTGTATCAGGTACTGTGTCCAAATAATTTCCCTTGTTGATCAATAAAATAGTATACCAAATGTGTATGTTTTGTGCTCACATTTTTTATCAAGTAAGCAGATAGATTAAGTAGGGTTAGGCATCTACATTGTTGTTGGCCAACAGCTTTTTATGCTGACATCATGTGGCATTGCGTTTTGGGCAGCCAACATGTCAGAATGTGTAATTATTGTGGTTTAATAAGTTCCTGCTACATGAGCCTGTTCCAAGAAGCTGTGGCTATAGAGTTAACCTGACCGACAACTGAAAATGACTGTAAATGAATGCTACACTAATGTAATGTACTTTTAAGCCCAGAAACAAACTATAGAAAAATATAATTACTGAATAGTAGTACCTCCCAAAATGCAAAAAAATATACAGATAGCATGTGCTTTTCTGTGAAGTTGGAAAACTGTATAATATGCATGTGTATTTACAAAAATCCACGCAATATCATCAGCAAATATGTATGTGACTAGCACAGGAAACTGAACTTATAGCGAGTGAGAAGATTCATCTGGAAAATGGAAAGTGTTGATATTCCCAATAAAATGCTAGATTTGGTAAGTAAACTCTAGATTCTTTTAACATGGCTGAGTCCATCTGTCATTTACCTGAAACAACCTGAAGCCAAACTCTAAACCTGTGTTTTTGAAAAAGCATAGAGCTGTGGATTGAAATACAATTGCTTTTGGGCTAATTATGGCTTCAAATCTGTTTTTACACTTCCCCGTGCTGCCAGGAACACGCTTTGAAAAATAACTTACAGACTAATGAATCCCACCATTGAAATGAGATAGTCTTTTGGTCATAAAAATGTGGTTGTGGCTATTACATAACTACACTGCAGAAAGAGGAAATATGCAGGCAGGAACGTAAAGTGGCATGTTGAAGTTGCATTCCTGGGATGATGGAAGTATCCTTTGCCATTGTTATGATTTTAAACACCTATGGCCAAACATCTGGAGCCAATTACAGGTTATAAAACGACCACACACGAGTGGCTCTTTTTACCCAAACCGCAGACTGAAGAAACAATACAGGAGTCTGGGCTCAGGTTTGACCTCATGCCACGTTAGTTCATGTACACCTGTAGATCACCCAAAAGTGAAACAATGATGCCTAAATTATCTAGAGCCAAACTGCAAAGATGAGGAAATTAACAATCAACATAAAATTTAAGATGCAAATATGAAAAACAAATGTCACTGTTTTGATAAATATATTAATCTAGAATAAATGATTTAAATAGTATATGAAATTTAATTCAATTATCTTTGACAAGAACAGTGTAAATGTACCAGAAAAGGATATTTTCCAACAGTTGTGCTTGGGCAGATGTTAAAATTGTGTACCTAAAAACAGTTACAAAATGTAAAATGTATTAGCAATTTGCAGAACTCAAAATATAAATTCAAATTTAAAAAAATAATAATACGAATAATAGACTAGCACTATGTCTTTGGATGAATTAAAAATAAAATACGAATAAAACCAAAATATGTTAAGTTCAAGCCAAAGATCACAGCAGGGTAATGTAAGTACATGTGCATACATCCTAGTGAAGCTCATTTGGGGTTAACTTTCAGACACTTACACTCCTCTCAGCGCAACACACGACAAGCCCTCCAGTTTTTTCTCTTTTTTTTCCTCAAAGTAAATGTTATAAATAGTGCAGTGTGCAGTGACTGGCCATCCTCCTCCACTCAAAGTGAATTTCTCAGCTCAGCCCACCTTTGCTCACTCACCTTTCAGGCACCATAACAAACTTGACCACGCGTTTTCTTTTCTACTTTGCGTAAGAGTGCCGTACACCTCGGAGCAGTGCACCAGTACGCTCCTCTACATCATCTACAGCATGCGTTGTGTTAGTTGGCTATTGTTGGGAACCTCTCTCCTGGTTTTGGGTCCAGCTGTCACAGGCGCTCCAGGGCAATGTCCGGACTTTTGCCATTGCCACGGCGACCTACTGCATGTCATCTGTTTTAACGTGAAGCTCAAGAAGATACCAAGAGTTTCTGAAACTACTCGCTTGCTCAATCTACAAAGGAACAACCTAGGCATCATTCCCACTGGAGCTTTCAGTGAGAGTAAAGGACTGATTTCGCTACATATGCAACATTGCCAGCTCAGAGAAATTGGCTCACAGGCGTTTAAAGGCCTTACAAAGCTTGCTTATCTCTATCTATCCAACAATGAGATCACTACCATCAAACCAGGCGCATTTGAAGACTTGACAGGACTCACATATCTGTATCTAGATGGAAACCAGATCGCCGAATTGGCAAAGGGGCTCTTCTCGCCTATGATAAACCTGTTTATATTACAGCTGAACAACAATAGACTAAGAGAGCTTCGTCCTGGGACATTCGCAGGAGCCAAAGACCTGCGTTGGCTTCACATGGCCAACAATACTCTGACCACACTGCAGCCTGGATCCCTGGATGAAGTGGAGAACCTGGCTATCCTGCACTTGGATGGGAACAGGATGGCAACCTATCCCATTGCAGCCATGAGTAAACTGAGAGTGGTGGAGGAGCTGACCCTTAGTAGGAACCCCATGAAGACCCTCCCAGACCTGGCGTTCCAGAGCTTTGGGCGATACATGGAGAGACTGTACTTGGACAATATGGGGCTGGAGAAGGTAAGTCTGCTGTATTAAGAAGTAAAACTAATACGGCAGGTATCTTTATATATATTCTGTAGTTTCTGTACCGGTCCTAAGCCCATAATAACAACGAGGGTTGCATAAGGGCATCTGACATAATACCTGTGTGAAACGAAATTACTGCATGCTACAAAGTAAATGTTTTGCCAGGGTAAAAAAAAAAAGCAAAGACAATTAGTTAATCATCATCTACCTATTTAGTATATCTATAATGCTCCGGTAACATGCATGTTAGTTGTTGTGTTTTGTCATCACTTCTTCTAGTTTGTACAAGTACAAGTGCAAATACACTGTATGTTCATACCTGTGCAGTCTGTCACATTTAAAATATGACAACTTAAGTCTCAAGGAGTCAACACCGCTAATGTATCTATCCCATAAATTGCATTTAATTGATATGTAACTATGTTTTAAGTAACAGGAGCATTTCTCAATCTACATTAACTTAGGAGTTACATGATTGCAATTAACCATGACTTGGGTATTTATTATATATAGTAATATTACTACAGTCACAACAACCAATGTCATACAAATCATTAAATATTAATATTAGGTTCCCCTCCCTTTATATTAGCTCTTTAATGCTTAAGTATGAAAGCAATACAGAGTAAATGGTAAACTAACAAGCCATCTAGGAGCGGTGTGGATACAGGTATTTTTAGCCTGTTTTTGTTTGCTGGACTCCTTCCAAGCATGTCCACGAGTCTAATTATTACACAGCAGTTATTTTGAGTTCATGTGTTTTCTCCTCGTGCTTTGGCCAGGTCTAGTAAACAGTTCAGGAGGGGTTAGGACCTACACCAGTAAACAGACGTGTTCCTTGGGGCTATGAACTGATGTATTTTTAGCTAGCCATCTCCGAACTTGAATGGACAATTGGGTCCTTTGCGAGCCTTTCCTGGCAGAGAAGAGACTTGCAGAGAGAGACACGGCAGAGAGACTTCAAAAAACATCTTAGACATTTTGGAAGTCCTCCATCTTCCATTGCTTTAAAATACCATGCCGTGTGCAGGTTCACAGTGGAAATTTCCAAAAGTGCACACACCCCTCATCCTTCATCCAAAACTATTTCAAAGGGTTGTCTCTCAAACCTGACACGACGCACTTGGGCCCAGCTAGCACCTCTCTGAAGTTTTTAGCACCCTTGAAGTGGAAAAGGAGCCCAGAGAAAATCTGTGTTTGCATAGAGAAGGATGAGAGAGGGCTTTCATTACAGAGCAGGACTAGAGAGATTCCCCTGCATCTCACAGACAGGACATAGGGTCAGACTGAGGGTGTGGTACTAAATCTGCCATATACATCAACCAAAATACTACGGGCATGGCACAGACAAGTAAAGTGAACAGCACCATTTCTACCTTTGCATTATATATTATGGAATCTGTTAGTAATTGGGATATAATATTAAGCAGCACTATACCCTAGACTAAACCAAGACTAAACCAGAACAAAAAGGGGACCCAATAAAGTCTACATCTGGACTAAATCGGGATCAAACCATGACCAAACCAGGACAACCGAACCTTCAGCATTGGTATCAGATGCCAGAAAGAATGGCTAGATGATATGGTCAGATAATTACCAAATATGTTGCACATGTGAGGACAAATTCAACAAAAAATCTATTACTACGTACAAGTTACTGAAGAGATTAATGCTGGTTCAGATAGAATTAAGATTTCATAATACACTATATAAACTTGGTGAAATGTTTATAATATCTTTCTCTAGTTCTCAGATGGAGCATTCACGGGTGTCACTGCCATCAAGTCTCTGTACCTGGACAACAATAGACTCAAGACCCTCCCCAGAAGTCTGGAGTACGGGACCCTGACCAACCTGACCCTGTTCAACAACCCATGGACCTGCAACTGCTCGCTCGCTCCACTCAAGAAGTACAACTGGCTTGCATTTTCAATCAAATGAACATGGCTATATGCTGCTTATTGAGATGTCAACATTATTCAGTTAATCAATAATTGTGATCTTTCAGGTAACCATATAATCATAACAAGTTAAAAACAGTGATAGCGATCATTTAAAAAGCAAAAATAAGGTAATGTATCATTTATTGGTCCCTTGAGGGAAACTCTATGCATTTGACCCATCTCCAGATCTTGAGCTAGGCTTGGTCAGGACCTCCTTAGCTGAAGGACTAGCTTGCCTATTGTGCATGTTTTGGTTTGATGGAGAAAACTGGGGTGCCCAGAGGAAACCCACCAAAGACAGGGAAAAGCATGCAAAATCCCAGGAGTTGGAACCTATTTGCTGTGAGCAGAGAGTTCTAGCCACTGCCAAGTCATGAATCATTTTACTTCAATCTAGGCTCCAAAAAAGTAAACCTAAAAGTAAAGTGCTTTTTAAAAATATGTTCCTTCAGACAATTTGAGTTCATAAGGTTGGGCACATAGGAATGGCAAGGTAGACAATGGGAATAATTGTGAATAATTGTGAATAATTGTTAAAATCATGATGCGTCTTCTGATAATAATCATATTGCTATTTTTATTTATTTTTTGCCTTATAGGTGGATGGACACTACCCGTATCCGCACTGATGCCCTGTGCGCCTCTCCAGCTCAGCAAAAGGGCAGGCAGGTCTGGGAAAGCTCTGCCTTCAGCAGCTGCAGAGCCAAAAAGAAGAAAAACAAGAAGGGCACGCGCCAATAAACACAACAACTACAGGTACAGCAGGAGGGAAACAGCACAGTTGACTTGAAAACTAATGGATTTAGTTATAATAAACATCCAAACATCAAAAGGGGAAAATACATCTTATGTGTTTAATTAATGTAATGTTGTAGAGCAATAAGAAAGTAGCAATTTTAAAGAGTTAAAAGAGTAAGTCTTCATTACTGACCGAGTTAGTAGATTATACTATTTCTACACAACACTACAGTTAAACATTACAGGTACAGTATGTAGCCTGAACTTTTGCTGGTTTATAAAAGGAAGTAGAATCATAACTGCACTTGGGTTGCCAGTGCCTTGACCTTCATAGGGAGGATACATACAAGATTTTCTCATTCTCAGTATATAATGGACAGGCCTCATGTGAAAGCTCAGAACCTCCAGGCTGCACTAGCACTGTTGTTTTTCCAAATAAATGATGCTCTGTAATTGACTTCACAACACCTGTAATTTTCTGAACCACATCCCTTACATGTGGTCTATCCTAGTCAAACTTGTCACAAACTTTTCATTCAACTCCACTGCTCCTGTTTCTCTTAGTGTTTAAATTGGCTGCTCATTTTGTCTTTTCACAGGAAACGGCCTATTGACGTGACAGCAGCAACACGGAAAAGCCTAACTCATTCTTTAGGACAATAAGCATTTGTAAAATCAATGTAAAACAACACATTGCACAGATTAATCATAAGAAGGGCATTCATATCAAGTGTTTTTTGTGTATATTGAAGCTGGTTTGACAGGTATGTGGCTAAATGGAGAGAACTGAACACATAATGTACTGACTAATTTCCATGATTCCCCCTTTTAAATTAAATTTAACTTATGTCTGAAAAAAAAATGAATAAAACACAATATTTTCTTCTATTGCGTAATAAATGTTGCCATTATTGCAATATCCATTTGTAAAAGCAAATATGTAAGTGTTAAAAGTATGTAAATAAGATTCAATTTAACCAAATCTAGTATTATGTATAGTAATTCTCTTTCTGTTTTTTTCCGTCTCTGTAAATGTCTAAATGCCATATCCTATGCATATCATATTTACTCATAATCTGTAGTTATCTGGACAATGGGAGTGATAACAATTTCACTACCAATAAACCTCTACAAAAGACACATCCTGCCTCATGTGTACATTTTGCCATTACTTCATCAAATTGTCATGATTTCTTTTCTGTATTTATTAGATTATTATATATTATATTTATTAGATTAGATTCTCCCTGAGTAATACATAAGAAAGTGTCGCCCTCTTGTGGCTAAAGGAGTTAACGTCGCATGTTTGTGTTTTGAGCATGTTTCGTGCATTGTATTGAATATATTACTTACTGTTATTCCATTCACACCCATTACAGATATCACTTTTTTCATTAGTTCTGGAGGACACGGAGAACCAGCCATGATCCCTACACAAAGAGATGGATTGATACACATTACATCATAGGAAAAATAGTTGGATAGATATTATTATGCAAATATTCTAATTATACTCCATATAATACACATGGGCTCACCTGATTCCACTGATGACAGGTCATATTTATGGATGTCCGGCTGGTTGACCATGTCCACGTACATAGTGGGTGTCCCGTAGACAATAGTACACCTGTTATTAAAAATGTTAAAAATACAAAACATATGGAATCAATAAAAATGTTGACACTATTCTGTATGTTTCTTAAAGTAAAATAAGGGAAAATGGCTTTATGTTGTAAGAATTAACAAAAGAAAGAGTAGACATAGGAGAAAGAATACAAACATTTACTTGGATGCACAGACATGACTAGAAAAGCATTGCACTAATACACAATACTAAATAATATTTGTATAAGCAAGTAGAAGAAGTAGCAGTAACAGCACCAATACTATTAATAGTAGAAGTAGGTTTAGGTTTAGTTTTTTCTGTGGAAATACTTTATGATACTACATTCCAGATAGAATAAAATAAATCCATTGTACTTCATAAGGAGGCAGCGTCTTTGGCCTTTCCAGTTTTCTCTTTGACAAATGCTCTTTATGTTGTTGCATGGATTGAGAAACAGCTGGTATTGTCCTTTCAAATTCCCCCATAGAAAAAAAGAAAACAAATCTGAAACAGGATCTCACTCAGGAAACGAGCTAAACCCCCTGAAGAGCCAGAAACACTGCATTTACAGTGGCTACATTACAGGAACAGAGTAAATGTTCTGCTTAGCCTTGTTTAACACTATACAGTTGTTTGTAATACATTACATATAACTGTAAAATGCTGCAGAGACAGTGAGAACCGGTTTGCACTAGTTGAGCTTCTTTCAACAATCAATGACATGTGTCTGCAAATCTGTGGACACATTTTCAACAGGGTTCATTTGAGTTTTCTAAACAAGTAGTCTGCAGCCCAATAATAATAATGCAATGTGACAATATCAAAAATAAGATAAGATAAAATACAATACATATTAATCAGATGGTTTGTGCAATTATTTTTTTACTGTGCTTGAAAACATCCAAGGGTGAGCTTTGATACTTTTTTTAAACTTAATGTAAGCTACACCCACTGCAAGTTATTCGTTTCATATTTCAAGACAATCTTCATGACACTCAAAACCATAGTTCACATCCTACTGACCTAGTTTTAGTTCACATGTAGTTAACACCAAACAAAGTGT
>KN479955.1:0-24417 GCA_000787095.1 Periophthalmodon schlosseri
TTTTTTATTTATTTATTTTTTTTCATTTGGGATGTTTTGATTGCACTGAAAGGCATGAGTGGACTTGCATCTCCACAAACCTGATTCTTACTTGGCCTGGAGAAGGGCCTTCACCTGCTTGTCTCCATGGAAATTTAGGCAAGGCAAGGCAAATTTATTTGTATAGCACAATTTGTACACAAGGTAATTCAAAGTGCTTTACAGAATAAGAAAGACATTAAAATCACAATACAACAAATCAAAACATAAATAATCACAAATAATCATCATAAAATTAACATTGAAGGAGAAGAGTGCAGAATAAAAACCTTTCAGTCATATGCACAGCTAAACAGAACCGACAGAATGTAGTTTTTTTGGCTATGATATTCCACGGTATGGCATTAAACTCTCTACGGAGAATGTTCCGAAGTATGGTTTTGACTTTTTTTGTTCTATTTCCACGGAGTCAGCTGCAGCTGACGTGCTACCTCCGGAAAGTTGTAGTGTTGCTTTAATAACAATCAGATTTATTTATAACATTGCTGGAATAATGATGACAGTTTGTCTAAAAATGTTATGTCAGTATCCAGTTGCCTCTACTAATGTGTAAAAATAGATATACTAAGGTTTTCTGGTGTAGTACATGTTATCTTATAATCCTACATGGAAAAAGTCATCAAAGTCAGGCTTGATCAGGGCAAACACCTTGTGATGCTTCACGCTGTGTGGAATTTAATAATTGATCATGTCTTCTTGTTACGGCAGGAATCTACAGGGAGTTGTGCTTAGAATCAGTCAAGAACAAATACGAGTGTGAGATCCAGGCGGCTTGTCAGCACTGGGAGGTAAGAAGCCCCCAACTGTGCCTCACGAATGACTGTGGTAAAAGGCCTGTCGCTATATCAACTTATCGTTCAATACATGACAAATGGAACAATCAATTTTTGAGGGTCAGTATTTATCATGGGTACTTTTTCTTTGTATCAGTAGGATTTTTTTTCTTTTCAGTACTACGATGACATTAGAGTTTTTGAGAGTTGGATTATGAATTTATGAAGTATGCCTCATTATATATACACAAAATAACTACTTTAAGTGTTGCATTCTGTTGTTTATTTATTGCAGTACATCTTTTTAACAATATTGTACATTTAGAATACTTTTTGGGGGATTTATGGCTTGGTTTTCAATATTATCATTTATCGCCTATATTTACCTCATCAACATCGCACTTAAAAATGTGTTATTGTGATAGGCCTGTCTAGGCTCTTTTCTAGTCCGTAATGAAAAACTGTACATTTCTAAACAGAAAGAATAGATAATTATAATTATGAGTTTTTGCAGAATGGAAATTGTTGTCCAAATCCACTTTATTTATATAGCATATGGTAATTGACATACTGCAGATTCCAAAGTGCTGCAGTGTATTTGATATGTAAATAAAACATTATCTATTTAACTTCACCAGAAAATAGAAACCAGTAAAACCAAATTATAATTTAGAGGCAATCATTTGTAACTGCATTTAAAAAGAATTCAACTGATCTGAATAATGCCTGATATTCCCATAACAATATTTTTGCAATACCCTGTCTTGTGGCTTTCTAGTTTTTTAAAAAAGAAAAATGTAAAAAAAAAACCTGCCAGTTGCCATTTGCCTGACACGTCCTGCCAATACTTTTCTTCCCTGCGCTGTGAAGAGCGAGAAGATGCTGCTGTTTGATACGGTGCAGAGCGAGTTGGAGGAAAAGATCAGAAGACTGGAGGAAGACAGGCACAGTATTGACATAACCTCAGGTAGCGGCGCGTTCAAACCACTACATCACAATGAAACTTCAAACGCAAACTTGACCAAAATATCTCTCTCTTTTTCCCATTTTTTACTTTTCAGAGTTGTGGAGCGATGGGCTGCACTCACGAAAGAACAAGAAGAAAGACCCGTTCTGCCCTGTGAAAAAGAAGAAGCCTGTCGTAGTCTCTGATATCCTTTAATTTGTAGCTCACCTTGTATTATTCTTCTGTTTTTACTCTGCTTTCTAGACTTTTCCTTAATCATGTTATCACGGCCGTATATTGTTTACATGCTGCAAGATCTGGACATTCTTGAAGACTGGACGGCAATAAGAAAGGTGCTTGTTCTCCTTCAGTGTTTAGCTTTTGTCTCCGAAAGGTTGTAAATTATGATTAAGTAAATTTCCTTCAGATAAATGTATTTTGTATAAAGACAGTTGGCAAGTAATAAGAATGTCAGTCTAGCCTTTTCAGTAGGTTTAAGCTTAAAGGTTTGCTATGTAATGTTTCTGGTAGAGGGTCTGTCGCTTTCCATTGCTTTGCCTGGAATGTTCCACAGTATCAGTTTAACCTTATCTATCTCCATGGAGACAAGCAGGTAACACCACCAGGGCAAGTTACAGGTCAAATCTGAGGAGAAGCGACTCCAAGTAGAGAATTTTAACCTTCTGTAATTGAATAAAGGCTAATGTAATGCCATGTCACATCTCCTTGGAGACGAGCAGGTAGCAGACCCTCCACTGGAAAAGTTGCGTAGTGTACCTTTTAAAGAAAAAAAAGACACTGAAATTGCAAGTAAATATTTTCTTCCTTTCAACACAATGAGCACTTGTCGAACTAACGGTAATCCAAATGTGTCGTAACTCATATTTATTATTCAAGTTACTAAGCAACAACACTGCACAAGTACAAACAGAGACGAGACAAGATGACACATGGCATGGCGTCATTCCGCTTCAGAAGACCAGTGATTACCCAATACATAATCCATAATATTTTAGATCCCTGATACCGATACTGAATTAGTAATGCATAAAAATGCACATTTAAATGCATGAATACTGGGGTTTCCAGTCTACGGTACTATCAAGATTTAGAACGGTGCATTTTAAACACATAATATAAAATAAACAACCTATTAAAATAAAGACTACCCGTTTGTTTTTATATGTAGATTAGCTCAGTTTGTGGTGTCGTTTTAATACTTACTATGCCTCAAAATTATCGTTAGCGTTGAGACACAAACATCTCTCTTTCTAAAGTATTCATTTTATTTGTGTAGTGTTTAACATGTTGTCAGCGACATCTAACCGCAGCTCTCTGTCCACTGCCTTATCTTTAATTATTTATTCATTTTAGCATGACTCGGCAAAAACCTCATAGAGATACAATTGGACAGGAAGTAGTGACGCTAACAGTGATGCTGCCGGGCTCTCTTGTGCACAGAGCTAATTGTGATCTGATTTGCTATTAATTTTGCATCCTTGATCATGTAATATGTTTGTGTCGGCTTGTAAAATCCAGCTCTTCCAACTTTCACCTGATTTCCCATTCTAGACACTAGTTTTAAAGTTTAATAGGGATTGAACAGGAGCGCTCCCTTGTGTGACTTCTACACTGTTTAATTCATGTGTCTGATTTTGAGGGCTAATGAACAAGCCTCTATAGTCTTTCATTTTGAAGTGTTTGCCACGTTTGGGTCGATTTTTGTACCGCCGTAATGTATACACAGGAGTCTGCCCGTCTCATTTGTGTCTTGTCCCTTCAGGCCATGGCGTCCCTGGGTCCGCACAGAGTAAAGGTGGATGGTAAGTTTTGTTTTCTCCGCAGTAAAAGTCTGCATTGATCTACGCTAACACACAGGGCTGGACACTCTCTGCTTTCACTCCCAAAGACTAATGGTCGTTATCGATCCCAAATAGATCTCGTCTCCTCTCGTGTCCACTTTTCATTTTTTTCCTCCAAGTCTCCAGTGAGTTTTTGATACGATTGTGTTTCTCCTCTTTGACCTCCGCGTTGTGTTTTGTTGGTTTTGTGTAGTCCCCGCGGTGAAGGTCGACCGGCATCACCATGTGGCGCGGTCAGAGGACGGCCGGCTGTTCTATGACAACCAATGGTACTGCAGAGGACAGGCCATCTGCATCAACCGCAAGGACGACTACCCCACCAGGTCTGCGGAGGAGAGGAGGGGAGATTAGATTATAGTCTTTGTTATGTCTAGTCTTTTTGTTACCAACACAATCAATCTATCACGAGTTTGACAGCAGTTTGTTCTGTTGCCCACAGTCAGTATAATGTAGCTAAAGCGACTTTATAACTCAATAAAATAGTGTTGTAATTAGATTTGCGATTCATTTGACAAAGGACATTCAAAAAACATTAACATTTAAGATAAGACCGAAACTTAGTACCCATACATTTCAGAATATGTTTGTAGATGTAGAAGTTTATCTTAAAACTATAAAGTCAACTTTTTCCCATTATAATACAAGATTTCTTGTTGTTTTGACAAATTGCACAGTGTTTTTTGCACTTTTATGTAATAATAATAACAATACATAACACTTGTAAAGCGCTTTTCATGACACTCAAAGATGCTTCACATAATTCAAGACAAGACAAAACACAAATGAAAGAAACAGTTATTTGAAGGGCCTTATGAACAGGTGAGGTTTTTTTTGAAGAGTGTGGATGAGTCTCTGAAGTGTTTGGGCAGGGAGTTCCAGAGGGTGGGGGCAGTTGCGGAGAAGGCCCTGTCCGCCCCAGGTCTTACGTTTAGTCCTGCACAGTTACCCTAATACTACCCCAATGTGCGGTCTTTAAATCTCCTGTATTCTTACCTTGAATCTAATTTGAAGTCCATCTTTTGCAGCGCCATCATCACCACCATCAACAACGACGAGGTGTGGTTCAAACGCTTGGACGGGACCAAGTCAAAGCTGTACGTCTCTCAGCTGCAGAAAGGCAAATACACCATTAAGCACTCATAGGTCTGCTCCTTAACCTCCTCTCTGTCCTCGCGGTCCCGTTCTACATGCTTACCTTATTTGCAGTAACTTGTGAGCAACATCAGCAAAACTCGACAAACGTATGTGACGATCACACATACACTCGGAGTCTGTAGTTAGTATTCGACTGTAAATATGTTGATAAACTCACAAAGTGTCATTTTAAGTGCTGCTAAATATGAAGAGAGAGAACTGTCGACTTGTGAAGCATGGAGCGTGCCTTTCTGAGATAAGAACTATCAATGCAGTGAAGCCTTACCCTGTTTTAGAGGACTGAGCAGCAGGACAAAACTGAAAGGTCTAAGTTTGCCTCAGTATTTCTTGCTCTGTGGAGCTTATGAATCTGTGTTATAGGCCCCCAATTGCCTAAAACAGCAAAATTGCACAGGTCGTCAACATTGAGTTTGTATGAGAACAGTGAGTCATGATAAAATGAGTTGTGTTAGATGGCGCTCAAGGTTTTGTTGAAAGCTTGAAGAGATGCCACAGTAGTCCATGTGATTTTTTTATTTTATTTTTTAACCATATAGTTGAAATCCTATCCAACAAGTGCACTAAATATGACAAAACATAGAGGATAGAAATCTAAACTGATAAAAAAATGACTTACTATTAATTAAACACTACAAAAACATGAGATTGAACAAAATATTTATTATTACAATACATTTATTTAAAATTCAGCTAACATAGTGTTGTCAAACGGTGTCTTTTTCTTCTAGGCCAAATTAATAGGTTTAAAAAAAATCAAAGTTGGGTTAGTTGGTGCATGTATTTTGTCCATGTTAACAGCCTCCTGCAGTAGCCATTTTGAGGCTCAGTTTGTAGGCTCACGATTACTAAACAGTAACACAATATTTGATCATCTCCCATAATCACTGCATTGCAGTAACACCATTATCATTAGGTCTAAGGTAATAGAATGTGGAACTATAGAGACTGGGATCGCGTCTTCACATTTCCTTGCATATTCAGTTAGCCTAATGTTAAACAGGGAGATTTTAAGATGATAAATACCAAACTTGGCGTTTATTCAAAAGTATAAGACTCTATGTAGTGATGTACCAGTAGTGACTCAGCAGCCTGTCGGGTTGTTCCACAGCTCTTGTTTACGTTTTATATTGTTTTTGGAAATCTGTCTCTATGGACGTTTGGCACATTTTGTCAATAAAGTTTTCTATTCTACTGTATGAGAATAGGAGTAAAGTAACATTAGGCAGTCGTACATGGATTGAAACGATTGAGAATCAAGATGGCGGCGTTGTTTTTCGTCACTGTGAATCCCTCTCTGTTTTCATGTTGCCATTCGTCCCATAGTGCCTCGTAACCATGAGCGAAAGGCAGGTTTAGACTGTTGCTGTGATGCTGGCCATATAAAGGCAGACGCAAGTTAGATCTTTATTTGTCATCGTATATATACCCGATATGTTACGTTTCTCATTTTCTTCAATATTAAACTCATTTTTCAGTGTTAATCTTAATATTTTGACTGTCAGAAAACCTACAAAAGGAGCCACTTTTCAACTCCGTCCTTTTAAGATGTTGCTTTATTTCTTCGTGAATTTATTCCTACTTTTGTGTTGAATTTGCGATGTCTTGTGTTTCTGATGTAAAGACAAAAGGTGCTCAAAACAATGTGAAGCCCAAACGCATCATCGACTGTACTGTTGAGAAAACGTTGCATTACATTTTCTTTTTTGTACATTTTTATGCATAATTTTTTCTTCCACAAATGCTGGAAGCTGCAAAGATAAAATGTGAAATTGTGCCATATGCATGTCATTAAAGACTTTTCTGTTTGAATTGTGAATTGTTATTGTCACTGGACTAATACAGTTTTCATAATGATTCAGGTTGTTAGTTCTAGTTGATTTTGTACCTAGTAACACATTTATTGGGCATGAAAAAAATGTGTTCCATTGTAAAGTATTGGGCAAGGCCAGTTTATTTGTATTGCGTAATTGGTGCACAAAATAATTCAAATCACAATACAACAAATCAAAACATAAATAATCGTCAAAAAATGAACATTAAAAGGGAAGAGTGCAGAATAAAAACCTTTCAGTCATGTGCACAGCTAAACAACCGTTTTGAGCCTGGATTTAAACCTCAAAGTTGTCAAAGCATTAAACTGCATTAAAGAAGGTCAAGTGTCACAGGTCAGATCTGCGAAGAGGTGACCTTCTTCACAATAGGACTGTATGTTTTTCAAGGTACTTTTGAGCAACAAAAACACCAGTAATAAAATAAATGCTTCATTAAGTTAAAAGCCTTGCTGTGGAACTTCCAAGTAAAGCAAAAACATCTCCACAGACACAAGCAAAAGGCCAACCCCTTTCCAGACAACTTACCCCGTGCACCTTGGTTTTATGATGAGTCTTTAACATTAGCCTGTATCAAAACTCCCTCTTAAATATTTCACGATTCAGCTTCACCTGTATTCACTTCAGGTCACGTTAATTTTCTTTCTCATTTTACATTTCCAGATCAAAGCTTCCCACTTCACCTCACACATCTTTATATATTATCCCTATAGCACAAACCAAGCAGCCTGGATACCATCTTGCACAACTTACTCTTAAGCATAAAGAAATTCCCTGACGTTGCTTGGTCCAAAGTCACCCCTGGGTTTGGATGAACCTCTCTTGGCTCTTGTCCCATGTCACGAACGCCGCCTTCTTCTTTTCTGGAGGGGGGCAAATGCTGAGCCAGTCCTATTTGATAATGGGTCCTTAGTGCCTCGTGCTGCTCAACCTTTCAGCTATTATTTTAGATTAACTACATGCGGTTTTATTGATTGCGGATAGGGCGCTGATGTACCGCTTTTCCTACCCCCGTGCCTTTGCCTTCAACAGTAAGGGAGACATCTCACGCACAACGGCCCTGATTGATCTATAGGGAGAGGTATTGATCAAACGTAGCCACAATTTAAATAGAATCAATGATAAACTTGATTGGTTAAGCATAGGCGTGCAGCTCAAGGCCCCTTGGCTAGTTTTGGCCTTTTGTAAAATGCCTTAAGTGTAATTACATTGGCAACAGGAGGTGCTAGAGCTGACTGAATCTCATGCTAAGTCTGTTGTTTCATTTATATGCAAAATATGTATGAATTATATATTGTATGTAATAGAGGGGAAGCCGTTTAACTTCCCCTGAGAAGACAAGTTTGTGGTGCTGCGGTGAATTGAATTGCCACTTGTAAATGAATGCAGAGGTATAGCGGTTTATTTTCTCTATTCTCTCAAGTAATTATCGGTTATACCCTTGATGAATGCAGCATACGAAGAAAGACTGACATTTGTAGTTTTAAAGTGTGAATCTTTTGCCCCATACCACAGCAGACTTTTTGTAGTCTTAGAAATTAAAGCAACAAGTGATACATCAGATAAATATGCGCGCTGCCACCATTATTGTTGTTTATGCCTTTCGTATAGCTTGCCATGGTTCAAGGTTTACCGTACCTGGAAACGCCCCCTGTATCCAGTTATATCTAAGGACGTTTAAAGATAGACTGTGTAACTTTTCTGGAGGCAAGCGTTACCTGCTTGTCTCAGATGATATTGTTTTGCCTAGAATGCTCCACAGTCCATCCATCCATCCATTTTTTCTTCCGCTTATTCAGAGCCGGGTCACGGGGGCAGCAGTCTAAGCAGGGACGCCCAGACTTCCCTCACCCCAGACACTTCCTCCAGCTCCTCCAGTCTGACCCCAAGGCGTTCCCAGCCCAGCCGAGAGACGTAGTCCCTCCAGTGTCTCCTGGGTCTTACCCGCTTCACAGTATGGCATTAAAGTTATTTGTCTTTTATTCATTCAGTTACAGGTGTTTTTATTGCTCAAAAATATCTGTTAGCCTGGTGGCGTCACCTGCTTATCTCCATGAAGATACATTTAATACTGTACTGTGGGACAGTTTAAGTAAAGCAATAATATCTCCATGGAGACAAGCAGGTGGCAGACCAGACCCTCTTCCAAAAGTTACATAATGCACCTTTAATGCAACCTCTCAGTAGTCTGCATCAATTCAGATTATATTACTCCTCACCAAGTTGTACCACAAGGTGGCAGTGCACCGCTATGTATGAACTTCTACATTTAGCCGGCTGAGCAGAGGCAGGCGGGCAGGGAGGGAGGAAGGGAGGGAGAGAGAAAGAACGAGGGAGAGATGGAGAGTGAGTAAGGGAGGGGTGGGAGGGAGGGAGGTGGTCTGTGAATCTGGGGCACCCTGCTGCTCGAAGCCTTCCAGCTGATGAGAGAGAGCAAGAGGAGCGCTATGGATGAAGGCACGGTTTGATCACAGCACACTGGCCACGTCCGCTACTGCTGCTGCAACAGAGGAGAGAGAAGAGAGGGACTCAAGGAGGAGAGGGAGAGAGGGAGGGAGAGAGGGGTAAAGGAGAGTGGGGAGAGGGAGAAGGAAGGAAGGGAGACAGAGGGACGGAGGGAGAAAGTACAGAGGAGAAGTGAGAGAGAGAGAGAAAACATGTGGAGGGAGAGAGAGAGGATGGGGGGAGTATAGAGGAGAAGTGGAGAGGGAGAGGAGGGGAAGGAGGAGAAGAAAAGAAGTGAGGGAGAGAAAAGAGAGGAGGGGGAGAGAGTGAGGAAGTGAGAAGAAGAGGAAAGGGGAGGGAGAGAGAGGACGGGAGGAGGGAAAGAAGGAAGAAGGGGGGTGAGAGTGAGGAAGACAGAGAGGAGAGAGGAGGTAGAGAGTGAGGAAATGAGAAGAAGAGGAAAGGGGAGGGAGAGAGAGACAGGAGGGGGGCGAGAAGGGAGGAGAAGAAAGAGGACGGGGTGAGAGTGAGGAAGACAGATTGGAGAGAGGAGGGAGAGAGAGTGAGGAAGTGAGAAGGAGAGGGAAGAGGGAAGGGAAAGGGAAGACAGAGGAGAGAGAGAGAGAGAGAGAGAGAGAGAGAGAGACTACATTACCAGAATTGCAAATCTGTTCGTGCCTTCTCTAGATCCTTCCATTAGGCCTATTCTTAAATTCACATATATCAGCCTGAAATGGTAGACGCTGGTAGTACATCATAGTCATGAGCCATGCAAGGACATTATCAATCAATATTTTGCATCTACTTAGCCACCATTCATTTTAATATCACATGGTAATAGCTTGAACTGGTCAAAACAGGTTCACATTAGACCCGATTATGTCCAGATTTCAGATTGAGGGAAATGGCCTGTTTTGCTTCAGGCACAAAAAATCACAAATGATGAATCTTGGCAATTTTCGTACTCATTTTCTAAAGCTAACAGAGTTTAACTGTATGATAGTTTTTGTGAATGTGAATCTACAAACTGCCAAGATGTTACCCATAAACCACTTCATGACAACATACATATATATATATATATTTTTTGCCAGTCATTCTTAACTGTCCCCAATCCTTCTCTGTACAATTTGGGTGTGGACTTTTCCAGAGCGATTTGTTTCTTGACGGATGGGAGCGTCTTCGGTGTTTTAAATTTTTAATGTGTAACTGGACCTGGAGGGGGTCATTGGGACTGTGTTTACTGCAACACTGCGGCTAATTAGACCGTGAAAGTGTCATTGTGACCTAAATTACTAATACCTCTGCTGCTACTATTGCTCCTAGTGGACGGGTGTGGTACTGCATGCATGGAAGCTAGGGTGTTGGGATTTGCGATTTTAGATTTAGATTTGTAGATGTTTATGTACGAAACAATCATGTGTTATTTAAAAGTACAATTTTTTTTTTACAATTTTCTTGTGCTGCTTCTATGGTTTGATAACACAATTTCACACTGCTGTCCTGTTTAAAAAAGCAAACACTCATTCTAAAAAGTATTGTTTTCATCATTTTAACATGTAACATTTCTCGCTTGGGGTCCGCTAGTGCTTATATCCACTCATGCATATGTTATCGTTTTGCCTGGAATGTTCCACAGTATGACATTAAACTTATATAACTGACATTTATTAAATTGCTGGTGTTTTATTGCTCATAATACCTTGAAAAACGTACATTGTTATTGTGAGCATGTGTTTCCACAGATCTGACCTGTAACTTGGCCCAGTCTTGACCACATGAAGATACATAAATTTGATAGCAAACTTTATAGCATCCCAGGAAAGCAAGTACGTCTCCATGACAAGCCGGTGGTGGAAACCCAAACCAGAAAAGTTACATGGTGCCCCTTTAAATATAGTCAATAAAACTGGATTCAGTAAAGCAAGCT
Organism: Periophthalmodon schlosseri; assembly: GCA_000787095.1. Taxonomy (NCBI): domain Eukaryota; kingdom Metazoa; phylum Chordata; class Actinopteri; order Gobiiformes; family Gobiidae; genus Periophthalmodon; species Periophthalmodon schlosseri. Next base: position 10,980 of record KN479955.1, read on the forward strand.
GTTTATTTGTCACTGTATACATTTTGACATAGTGACATTAGTGGCGAGTCTGAGGGGAGAATAGATACATTCATGTGCTGAGAACAGCCAGCCCAGCACGTGCGTGGGCCGATCGTACTGATTGTGTAATGTTGAAAATGTCTGTGTGCACTCGCAGCAGTGTATGTAGCGTCATGACGACAGACACAGGGAGAGAGAGAGAGAGAGGAACAGAGCGGAGCAGTAGACTCAAATGCACCAGTGCCCTACATGAGGCTGCTATCACTTCCCCAGGTGTGGCCTAGAACACCCTATTAGCATTCAGGGTATCGCCATGTGTCTCACCCAGCGCCTGTCTAGACTTACCTCTGTCCCGAAATAGACGTTACTATAGCGATGACCAGGTGGGAGTGAGACACTTTAGGTAATTGCAAGTTTGGTTTGTTTAGGCGAAGTACTTGTTCAATGCATAAGGACATTTGTACTGCATTTTACACATCTTCTAAAGGTACTTGGGTAATGTGAAGGGCAGTGAGTACCTCTCCTGTGTTTCCCAACCAGAAGTACAGGGACACTCAAGGTGAACTGATTTCCGGTGCTTACAGTTGTTGAGTCATTGGGCAAGATATTTAACCCACTTCATCACATCTTACTTTTCCTAGAATATTCAATGGAAAGGAATTAAAACGACCTATTTTTCACTTATTCAATCACAAAAATGCCTCGAAAAACACACATTCATGAGTGAGTTCTAAACAGATATACACAATGCATCATCAGATTTCATTATAATGTTTTTTTTTCCCTTTGTAAAGCTAAAAAAAAATCTGAATGAAGTTTTGTGTCATATGTTTACCATGTGAATCAGATGACCTCGTAAATAAAACCTTAAATTGACTTTCCAACAAGAGTCATGGGCATCTCTACTGTGCACACAATGGGGATGTTTATGGACCAAACACCAGTGAGAGGAGCGGGGATTTCTGAGAAAACATGAGGTCATTTCTCTGACGTGGTTTACAAAAGAAAAACTCAATACTGCCGGTGGTATCACACTTCCTAAAGCATGGAACAGAGAATGTTTAGAGTTACGGCACTTTTGTTTGGATGTTTGAAGCGTTCGTCAGATTTCCATGCTCTTGGCAAGCTCAGATGTGCAAACTAGTCTTTACTCAGCATGAGCTAAGCCAGTTTCTCACATTGTTTTTTTTAGGGCTGAACGATTTGGGAAAAATATCAAATTGCTAATTTTTGTGACAAGCATTGCAATTGTGATTAGATCTGACATTTTTGTTTTCATACTATGATTTTGTTCAACATTCACAACGCGTCTAGAAGAATTGAAAAAAAGACTGAATCAGAATCAGAATCAAGCACCAAAATGACAGAGCAACAATAAGTGGTGCCAACTTCCATCCATCCATTTTCTTTTGCTTATCCGGGGCTAGGTCACGAGGGCAGCAGTGTAAGCAGGGACTCATAGGCTTCCAGCTCCTCCGTGGACCCCAAGGTGCTGGAGACTGTGTCTCTCTGCATTCCCAGGCCAGCCGAGAGACACAGTCCCTGCAGCATGTTCTGGGTCTCCCCCAGGGCCTCCTGTTGGTGGGACATGCCTGGAACACCTCCCCAGGGAGGCATCCAGGAGGCATCTGGAGTCACCTCAGCTGGCTCTTCTCGACGTGGAGGAGCAGCGGCTCTACTCCAACTTCTTCCCGTTTGACTGAGCTCCTCACCCCATCGCTAAGGGAGCGCCCAGCCACCCTGAGGAGGAAATTCATTTCAACCGCTTGTATCTGCGATCTTATCCTTTTGGTCATTTATAGTCATGAGTTTTGCTCATGACCATAAATGTGAGTAGGAACGTAGACTGACCCAACTTAGTGCCAACGTGGCGCCTACTTGGACTGTAAAACCTGAAACATGAACTGATAAACTAATACAAGAATCCCAATTCAGAACATGTTTGTACAGATCTAAACTACAGGGTTATCAGTTTATGCAGAATAAAACAGGATATTTAGTTAAAAACACAGAAAGAGTGAGAGCTTCAGGCGGTTTTCTTAGTTAAAAGTACAAAACAGGTGCTCTTCAAGGACAAGGCTCAAAGGCCAACAAAGAGTGAAGATGACCATGTTTATAGTATAAAAACTAATTGTGATAAGAGTAAAAAGTTGGTCAAGAGGCACTATGTAGGTTTGATGAAACAATATTTAAAAAGTCCTTTATTGGTTACATGGGATGAGCCAGCAACAAGTTTTTCTACTACAAGCATGGTCATCTTCACTGTTTGTAAGGATATTTTGTTGTTTGTGGAGGAAATTATTTCAGTTTGATTGCGATTAATCTTGCCGCCCTTATTCTCACACGTTGAATCTTCTACAAATATTTAGATGTCCCCAAAAGAAGTGAGGAATTTGATAAATACTACTGTTGAGGTTTGATAAAAATGTGTTAACCAATGTAACATGTCATATAGTGTCACAGATTTAAATTTTTATGGTTCATTCTAAATTAATTTGTCTACAGTAGATGCTGTTGTTCGGGTGCCTGTACTAAACCCCAAAAATATCAAAAAGACTTTAACCATGTCTGTGCGTGATAAAATTTGATGAGTGTAGGTTCAAAATTAAGAACATTAATTCACCTCATTTACTTCTACATATCGGGCAGCAAACATCAGTATGGCCACGGGTTCTGTTTCTGTTTCTGGGTTCTGGTTGTGTCAATGTCAAATTTGGTGTGTAGCTTCAGTTTGTAAGAAAAAAATCAGTTTGCAATGTATACACCAGTTCCCAGCAGCAGCACTGTCCTTGTAGAGTTCAAAACTGTTCGGCAGAGAAGAGCCTTTTGTTCAAATGTTGATATGTTCCACAGCCAAACGACAGCCTTGACTACCACACTCCAAAGACTCTAAGCACTATAAGGTGTTTCATCTTCAAGTCCTTTACGTAACGTTTTAAATGGTAAAAACACTGAACTGATTTGTCATCTTTTCAGCTATAACATGTTGAATACCAAAGTCCTTCAACACAGACAGTCTTAGAATTGTTATTGTATTTCATTTATCTGTCTTATATCTTTTAAAATGGTAAATGACATTTTTATAAAGCGCTTTTCCATCTTAAAGGCACTCAAAGCGCTTTACAAAAAAAAAAAACTGTTAAGTACCATTATTTCAAAGTCATATTATTCTAGTAGAAGTACAAAGTTGTGGTCCAAGAAATGACAAAGTAATATTGACTGTCTAAAATCTGATTTATTTAAAGTTTTTGTAATTCGAAGGATAAAGATAAAATAATGTTCAGTATCTGGTATTTTGAATGAGAAAAACTACATCATATCTGAAGGGTAGTGCAAACTCAAATGAAACACAAATGTTCAAATTATTTAATATTGTCAACCTAAAGCTTTTGTAACTTACTCTCTGCGGAAAGAGTAAACAAAACTTTACTCCAGTCAGAAAACTCTATGCTGTAAAGTACATTTCTCATAAAAAAAAATCTAGTTTAAAAAAAATCTACTTAAAAGTATTACGTAAAACTATCTAATTACCTGTTTAATCATGTTTTTTCAGAGTAACAAGTAAAAGTATTTCACACCAGTGCTGTCAATTTGTTAAAGAGTTAAATGTAGTGATATTCATTTAAAAATTATACATATTTTGGTCAACAGTAGCAATACGAATCAATTTCTTAATTTTTCTCATGAATTTCGTGTATTTACTTTTGTTTGCTCAAAGCCGAAACTTGAACTCGAAAATTTTAGTCAGGATGTTTCCACGAACTTGGTAAAAATAACCTCTCAAATCATATGAAAAGTACTTTTTACTTTTCAGTCCAGTTCAAAAATGTAGTGGAGTAGAAAGTACAGATACCTGCTCTCAAATATAGTGAAGTAAAAGTAAAAAGTATCCACTGTAAAATGTACTTAAGTAAAGTACAGATACCTAAAAATTCTACTTAAGTACAATACTTTACTACTTGTACTTCGTTACCTTCCACCACTGCTGAAAACTACTCAGAGAAGTGTTATTCAAGCAAATGTACTCGAGTAAATGTAACTACCAAACTCTGATTTTATTTGAGCTAATTTTCCTGGTTGATTCAAAGTAAATAGCAGATGTAGTGTTTTGGTGCGTCATGTGAGCGTGTTGTGAGTTGACAGCGTGTTTGACTGTGACCTCCGTTTGGGACACTGGAGAAATCTGCATTGCCGTTTTGCTGTGTGAGCTGTTAAATAATTTGCACTTTGCAGCAGTTTCTTTCTGCAATGTTAAAGTGCCCCACAGCTGACCTACGGCTGTCCACTGTCAGCTCACATGCAACACCGACCTCAGCTTCACATGCAACACACAGCCCACTTCAGTGTTAAGCTTTTTATGATTATGATTTTATGATTTTGGACAGTGTGTGAGGGATTTAGTGTAGTATGCAAATATACACCGCTCAATTTAAATCGTGTTTACGAGGATTGAAAAAAATAACTCAAAATAACTATTAGTAAAACTGGTTTATAAAGACAGGATTATAAAATTTTAATTCCTGCTTCTAAATATTCGACCAGTTTGTCAATTGATTTGTTTGTATTTAGATTTTATAGCCTGCAGTTCATAAAAAGAGAAAATTAATTGGTATTAAGATATAAGATGTGATTTTAAAATTTGCAAATTGCAGCATTTCCTAATCCAAGATTTTTCGAGGCAGATTAATGTAAATGTCTCAAAATAGTTTGGTATATTTATCTTCTTTAAAGGGCCCATAATATTTCTGATCTATGTGATAATGTTGTTTCCTCATCACAATCATATCGGGAGTTGTGTTTTGTTTCATTCACACATGTTTAACACACCAACCCTGCATGTTAAGGCTGAGTTCTTCTCTCACACAGAAAACACTCCGTTCCACCTTGTGATGTCATATGATAATACAGGAAGAGCTCCACTGTATTTTCTTCTCTCAACAGAAAACACTCCGTTCCACCTTGTGATGTCATATGATAATACAGGAAGAGCTCCACTGTATTTTTAAACTCCATACACCTTCACTCGAATCATTTGGATAATTTCAGCCCTGGAATTTCCCATCTCTACTGAACTAAAGGTCATCGATAGCTGTTAACTTGAAAACTACCGCTTCATGACATCACAAGGTGGAACAGAGCATTTTGAGCTTTGGAGACTAATAATAAAGTGTTACTCAAACATGTGTGAATGAAACAAAACACAACTCCAGGTATGTTTTTGATGAGGTAACAACATTATAACATGGCTTAAAACTCACAAGAGTCAGTTTTGTGTAATATAGAACCTTTAAAGTCTTATGTCATCCCACAACAGCTCTCCACCTAACCTACTTTTCTACGCAAAGTGCAGTGAGTATTTCTACAAAAACAGGACCAAGAGAGAATAGTAGTATGCAAAAATAAAACGGACGAGACATCTTTGCCTGAAAACACCTCAAACATATCTGTAAATAACACGTGATCTATTTGTCGATCACTGTCAAAAATATAATTCTTTTAAGTGTTTGTATATTGATGCTATAGCTCCATTCCGCTAGCAAGGATTTCAGTTCACCTCGTCACCTTAGCATACCTTTGAAATATCTGATATGCAAAGCTAAAGAGACACTTATTAGCATTGGTAGCAGTGTGTTTCTTGGACAGCGCTCTCCTCCTTCTCTTCTTCCAGCAGGCTCGCTCACACATGCTCCGAGCAGGCGAGATATTCAAATGTAGTCAAATGACCAACTGGCATCCCTGACAGAAGAGGACAGCGCAGGAGTCTTCTGTGGCTGTTTTGTTGGTTCAAGTCTCCAGTTCTGTTCAGTCTGTTTGTTTGCGTTTTGTAAAAGATTGTGAGAAGATTTGAGTCACTACAGAAACTAGAAATTTGATCACGTGGAAGTGGGTTCATAGTGTATAGTTTATTTATTCAGTGAGATAGGGACAGTGCAAAATATACATTAATCATAAAGGAGCACTATGTAACTTTTCTGGTTGAGGGGTCCACCATTTTCCCGTCTCCATGGACTCAGTTGGTAGAGTGTTTGTCCGCTGATCCGAATGTTGGAGGTTCGAATCCCGCTCTCGTCGTAAACATCACTGGTTGAGCGGTCAGATCTAGTGACCCGCAGGTTGGCGGAGCGATTCCAGCTCCCACAGATGAACGCTGTTATTGTGTCCTTTGGGCAAGACACTTAACCCACCTTGCCCCCAGTGTCTACGTGCGTGAATGGGTGAGTGGTTCCTTGATGTAAAGCGCTATATAAAATTACCAAAATTACCAATACAGTTACCTATTTTGTTCAGTTACAGGAGATACACTGATAAAAATGCCTTGAAAAACATGTACTAAATAGTTTATAGTAACGATAATTTTTGATGTGTATATTGTTATGTGCTGGCGCCTCTTTGCCCCATTATCTTCTGTGTATTTTTATAATATTATATACATATTTATATACATTTTTTTGACATTAGATCCCAGGTTCTCTAGTCTGGTCAGTGCAATTTAGTGGAATACATTTTAAAATTCAGTCATGTTTATTGACAATACTAATGTCTTGTTTTATTGAATTATCAGCAGCAAATTCTACCATTCACCTGCATGTTTTGATACCCCCACGGGGCCTTAAATGTTTTGACCTCACATGAAAGCAATTGATTGAATCGATTTAGTTTTGCTGTTGCCGTTTATTTCCCTGTACATCCTCCTCCTCCCCATTTACTATACGACTTGGTGCGTCTTTTGGATTTAGCGAATGGGTTTGTTTTGAATCTGTGCAGAATCAATACAGCGAGAGAGAGAAAGAGAGAGAAGGAGGGAGACGGAGAGAAACAGTGAGAGAGGAGGGGGAGAAAGGCGCTTGGCTGTGGTCCTAATTGGCCGCTGGGTTGACAGGGTGCTGACAGGGCACATCCAGCAGACAGGTACTCCGCCTCATTTGAAGATTTTGTGAGAGAAAAATACCGCGTTTGAGAAATACCCCGGCTGCCCTATGCATTTTCAGTCAGAACAACTTAAATGATGTCTCCTTTGACAATTACATATTTATTTTGTCTGTAAGATGTTGAAAATGCAGGGGAGAGACAGGATTCTGGTAAGTTTCAGGGGCGTCAAACTGGGGGGTGAAGGTTACTGTTTACCCACGGCCAAGTGCAGGGAGGGGCCCCTCACAAAGTCTGTAATGTGCATTTTTCATTAGAGAGTATCTAGATGATTTGTACCCAGGGCCCAGAATCTGCTGCTACACCCCTGGTCAGTTTGATTGAATGTGATGCAGTTGGATGGCCCACTGCTCACTGACTTGACTTATCTGATTTAACAGTAAAATATAGGAGCTGCATAATTTGAATATTATTTAAGGTAATGAAACTATATGAAGCATAAATTCCTCTTGAAGTAATTTATTTGCGTAATGGGTTGAGAGCTGATTGGTTGGGAGGAAAAAAGGAGCAGGCTGACTTGAAAAAAAAAATCAGATACTTTTTAACAATTTTCTGTCCAAAAACTGCACAGTTATGTCCAAAGATTGCACAATTAGAATAAACTATAGCATTTATCACACATGTAGACTTGCTCACAGTGGGAAGAGTAACCAAAACCTTTACTCAAGTCAGGTAAAATCAATAAATAACAATGCAATTTGGAAATCCCCTTGGCCTAACAATAAGACCTTGAGCACCAAATAAAATTGCATTTATAGTAGTGTTAAATAGCCACTTGTTTTGTTTACAATCTACTCCTGTATTTCACTCCTGTGTTTCCTCATGAAAGTTAAGTGCTAATGGATTTTTGCCTCTCCCCAAACTTAGCTGCCGTCATGTACTATTTGCTGAGTGGGTAAATTCATTGGGTCGGCCTTTCTCAAAGTGGAACAACGGTTGAATATTTCAGAAACAAAACCGTGACATGAAGTGAACTCCAGAGCAGTATCCTCACTTCTACATTGTGTCTTTAGCGAGTTTTGACTTTTATTATATTTGCATTATTAATTCTGTAATACTTATTTAATGCACAAAATAAAAGTGATGTGTTTGTAGGTTTGATGTGTGACTGTGCTTATATATTTAACCAAAATAGGGAGATGAAACAGTGCCCATAAAACGCTTCATACAGGTTAAAGGTACCTATACACCAAACAAAGATTATGACTAAATTAGGACAGAAACCGGAAGTAAACATGGACTAGACCAGGACTAAACCAGGTCTTCATCAGGACTAAACATGGCTCAAACCAGGAACAAATATGAACACACCCTAAAATGTCCAAAAATTAATAATTTTGTTAGAAGAAAGTATCTAGCCCTGGGTCCTGAACATCTATGGTTGTAAGGAATCCTCTTCCTTGGAGAGATGGAGAGGCTGAGGAGGCTGCTGGTTCTTCTGCTGCGAAGGTGAAATGAGCGGTCCCATAATAACACATCACATGTTTATATATGATATGAATATTTCTCAAAAATCCAGAGACTGGCTTTAGAGTTACCATGAGTGATAGACTACAAATAGCCTAAGATTGAAGTCTTGTTTGAATTGCAGTGAACATAAAAGAACAAAGATGGAAGAAAAAGTGGATCTGGTTTTCCCTAATGACTGTCTGCACTCGAAGATGCAGCACTTTCAACTTTTCAACCCTTTATTTGGAGGAGTTAGAGGTTAGGTTAGGTTACTCCTGGGTCTTAATAAATGAAATAAATATTTGATGTAATTTTTATTTATTTATTTAAATCTTTTGCTTTGTTGCTATTTATGTGATGCCCTGTCTCCTGACTTTGGTAACTCCTTCTTCACTGTTACTACCAGCGTCACTACTTCCTGTCCAATTGTATCTCTATGAGGTTTTTGCAGAGTCACACTAAAATGAATAAATATTTAAAGATCAGGCAGTGGACAGGGAGCTGACAACATGTTAAAAACTATACAAATAAAAAGAATATTTGACAGGAGGACACGTCTGTGTTTAGAAAGAGACATGTTTGTGTCTCAATGCTAACGCTAATGCTAATTTTGAGGCATAATAAATATTAAAACAACACCACAAACTGAAGTATTCTACATTTAAAAACAATCGGGTAGTCTTTATTTTAATTTGAATTTTAATAGGTTGTTTATTTGATATTTTATGCTTTTAATAAAAGTTAGCATAAGCTATGAGACACAGCGAGCTAGCTAGCGTGCTGCTATGCATAGAGCAAATTGCATGTTTACATTACACTCCCATGTAAAATGCACATTTTACCCATTGAGTGTATACTGTACCATCACAAAGATTGTTATTTTATGCTTTTATGCAAAGATCGGCTGTGAATGCGTAGTATGTACTTTCTTAAGAGGCCTGGAGTAGATGACATAACACGAATAAAGCTAACACCTGCAGCGTTCTGGGCCGCTCTGAGTGGGGGTCTGAAAGGGCAGTGTGGGGGGGAGGAGTCACATTAACTGATATGATTGTGGCCTGTCTCCGGAGTGTTGCTAAGAGCACCCTAAGGCGACAGAGCTCTCCCTCCATGGAAACAAAGCTCACCTTCTGGGTCTTTAAAGTGCGTCACTCCTTCATATGTGATGTAAGAAGAAGCAAGAGCGTACTATTCACATTGCACTGGTTCACATCGATTGAGTTCGCTCACGGGATGATAAAAATATAGAGCCATGTGACTGTAAGAAAAACGAATTGATTAACCTTCCTGGTGGACCTGCTTGTCTCCATGGAGATGTTACTGCTTTGTCTGGAATGTCCCACAGTATAGCATTACGCTAATTCATCTCCAAATTACAGGTCATATATGTGGAGAGGAGGGTTCGCACACAATAAGAAGTTATATTTGAACAATAAAAACAAAAACAAAACAAAAAAACACCTCAAACATTCACTTTGCTTCCTTGCACTCCAGGAAAACCACATTTTTTGCCAAGGGGACGAGGCACAGGGCAAGAAACAGTCCCCTTTTCCCTTATTTTCAAAACCATGGCTTTCTGTACGTTAGCCTTTTTTTAATAGCAAATATAGCTTGAACATTTTAGCCCCATTACAAAATTACGAGCCGTCCCTAAACATTTCTTAGCCCTGACTCGTATATGTTTTTTGGACCTGCATGTTAGACTTGGACAAGCGCGATCTGAGCTATTCTCTGGAGAAATTAAACAACACTTGTATTCGAGGCATATCTGGAGTTAATGTGTGCATGGAAGCGTCTGCCTCTACGAACCCCTTCAGTTCACACAGCTGCGGGTTGAGCAGCCTTCTTCAACGTTATTAAAAGGTATCTGTCAGCAGGCGTGCCCATTGGCTTGTCCCCATCACATGGATCTGGAGCTGACGTGCGATTGGCCGACAGCTCCGATTATGATCACTGTATTATCGAAGCTCCAGTCACCGCTTGTGCCGAGGAACTGAGCTGTTGGCCACTTGGTCCGAAGCCATTCAAGGACAGAGGGAGAGGAGCTGTGAATCATAAACCAGTGTGAAGTGCTACAATGCTTGTCCAAATGCATCTATTAGCCAGTGAAGTCTTCCTTTTATATCCACACCTTCTAAGAGAGAGATAGTAATATGAGCGGGAACAAGCAGCTGTCAAGGCATAGTAGATTATCCCTTACCAAAATGGAGTGTTCAAATAACTCAGGTCATTCTGGTTTCATTGCCAAAAATCGTTCTTTTATGATGTTATCAGTGACAGTGTGAGGTCTTTTCACCTTTAAATGCGGTAATAACAGCACTGTAAGTAGTATTATTCAAAACGTATTCAATGCAATGCGTATAGAGCTGCGAATTTGGGAAAAAAATCAAATTGGGATTTTTCTGACGAGTAGAGTAGGGACAGGGTTCTGTTCAAAGTGCACATAAACAACTCCAGGAGCGTTAACATTTGAGAGATGACTGAAATATGAACTGATAAACTAACACAAGAATATCCACAATTTCAGAATGTGTTTGGAAAGGTCTTGACTGCAGGTACAACAAGATCTTTTCCATATAAAGACATGACATTTAGTTCTTTACAAGGACATTCTATTATCTAAAGAATTGCAGCCTTTGGGATTTGAGAACTGCGCCAACATTGCAATTTCGATTTGATTGTGATATACTGAGTGGCCCTACCAGCTACTTTGAGCGTAAGGTTGCCGGCTCAATCTCAGCTTTCGTCCTTGGGCAAAACACTTCACCCGTCTTAGGATTGCATGAAAGTTATGTGGTCAGATCAAGATTCAGGGTTCACTTTATCGTCTACTCTTCTGTCCACCCCAGGGCAATAGTTCTTCAAGTGTTAATCCAGAGAGAAGGCTAGTCAGTTAGCGCTAGAATCCTGGCTGTACTTCTCTTGATTTTAGATGAATAACTGGCATATTAAGGCTCATGCTTTTCCAGCTGATGAGTGTGATTGACAGCTACAACACCTGCTGCTGTTTGGTGGACACATTTTCAAATGTTCTTGTAAAAAGGCTTTCACTGGTGACAAACTCTTTTCAGTCCTCTCGGCTTCCCTTTCATAGGTTGTCCTTGGAAAGTCTCACATTACAAGAAATTGATTCTTGTGAGCTTCCAGCCATATTATACTGTTGTTACCTCATCAAAAACATACCTGGAGTTGCGTATTGTTTAATTCATACATGTTTGAGTAATCCTGAATTATTAGCAGTTATGTATTGGTTTTGTTTGTACTGACAGGGCACTCATGAAAAAGAGAATCTGGCGTTCTCATTGGGCTCTCCCTGTATAAAAAAAAGAATTAAATGAAATTAGGATGTCTACATCTTCAAAGCTCAAAATGCTCTGTTCCACCTTGTGATGTCATGTAGTGGTAGTTTTCAAGTTGCTTCCTTTTACCTTTAGTTCAGTAGAGGCATTGCCAGAGCTGAAATCATCCAAATGATTGTAATGAAGGTGTATGGAGTTTAAAAACACAATGGAGCCCTTCCTGTATTACCACATGACATCACAAGGTGGAACAGAGAGTTTTCTGTTTGAGAGAAGAAGTCAGCCTAAATATGCAGGGTTTGTGTGTTAAACATGTGAATGAAACAAAATATGTTTCTGATGAGGAAAAAAACATAACATAGATCAGAAAATAGTGTAATATGGGCCCTTTAAAGAAGATATATTATGATTTATTTTTTTGTATTTAGTAGCCTAATATTTAACAGACAAAGATCATGGATTGACATTTTGTTTATTACAATCCACAATATTGATCCAATATGACTTGAAACTGCTGCAGGCCTAGTAGCAAGAAGCAGAGGTTTTATTTTTGAACCTTGGCATAACCCTGTGCCTAAAATGTCCAAATAATTGCAAGTAAGTAGCAGGCCGTGGGCTAGAGATGTGGGAAAGTCATCATTTTATGGTTACGAGGTTAATAGGAACAGTTTGGTTGGTCCTGTCATGTCTGGAGATAAACAAGGTTGACCTGATTTTTGCCAAAACTTCATGACAGCATTAAAGCACGTTTCATCCATTATACTTTACTTCACTTACACTTCCCTTTAAATACCAGCTTACACTCTCTGCTTCACAAACCAATCAACACTACACACTGTGAACGTGTTCCAAAACCACACCTGCAGCTTTCAGTTTATGAATAAGTAAATAGTACCTCAGTGTCCGGCTGTAGCTCCATTTACCCAGGCCCGGCCCACTGCTCTTGGGTATGTTTTTTTTTCCTCCCCCCTCCTCTCTCCCTCCTCCTTTCTTTTTCTCTCTTCTTTGAATGTTCACATACACTACAATCCCCCCTTTGGCTCAGATCTGTCCAACCCCCCCCATGGCTGTTCCAGTGCTACTATGCCTGCATCTTCTGTGTCTTATGTAACGGTTGGAGCAGGGTAGCAGGCTGTCTTCATGGCTTCTTTGAGCTTTAGTAGCGCCCGTGGGGGGTTTGTGTGTTAGACTGGACCAATTGCATCATATATGTACATAAAGTTGAAGTGTGAGGCAGTGTATTCCACCTGACCCGTCCGAGCACACGCGAGTGAGAATGAATACGTCCAGTGTGTCTGCCGTACCACATAAGGAAGCACTGTGTTCTTGCTATGTGCTAGTGAACTAATGCAGGGGGTGGAGAGGAAGAAAGAGCGTTTATTGTGAAATGGATGCGTGCTTTAATGGGTTGAAGAGAGAGGGAGGAGTAGATAGAGAGAAGGAGGAGAAGAGAGAGAAATGAGGAGGAGAAAGAGAGACAGAGGGGGAGGCAGAGGGGATGGAGTGATAAAGAAAGTGCGTGTGTGAGAGAGAGGGTGAGGGGGAGAGTGGAAAAAGGAAGTTTTTATCGTGAAATGGATGCATGTTTTAATGGGTAGGAGAGAGGGAGGAGAGAGAGAGAGAGAGAGGGGAGAGAGAAAGAGAGAGAGAGAGGGGGCTTTTATTGTGAAATGGACGCATGCTTTAATGGGTGGGAGAGAAGGAAAGAGAAAGAGAGAGAGACAGAGAAAGGGGGGAGGGGGCTTTTATTGTGAAATAGATGC
>KN479955.1:24680-35422 GCA_000787095.1 Periophthalmodon schlosseri
GTGAGAGAGAAAGATAGGGAAACAGGGGGGAGGGAGTGATACAGAAAACATGTGTGCTACATAGAGAGAAGGGGTGAGGGGATCAGAAGAAAAAATGGCTTTTTCTTGTGAAATGGACCCATTTGAATGGGTTGGAGAGAAGGAGGAGAGAGAGAAAGGAGGAGAGAAAGAAAGAGGAATGGGACGGGAGGGATAAAGATTAGGAAGAGAAAGAGGGGAAGAGGGCGGGAGAAGGAGTAAGACAGGGAGAGAGAGAGAGGGAGAGCAAGAGAGAGAGAGAGAGAGAGAGAGAGGGGATGGTGGGGGTTGAATAAGAGAGGGAGTGAGAGAGGGTGAATGAGGGAGGGTGGACGGAAATTGCAAGGGGGAGTGAGAAAGAGAGAAAAGGGCACTGGGGTTGAGCAAGGGAGAAAGTGAGGGTGGGAGAGAGAGGGGGTTAGAGAGATAGATGAGGGCGAGATGGGGGGGAGAGAGAGTGAGAGAGAGAGAGAGAGAGAGAGAGAGAGAGAGAGAGAGAGAGCAGTACCAAGATACAGTGCCACTAATGGTATCCACCACCATCCAATCATTTTCAAGCCCAAATCATCCCAGCTGGCTTTTTATAGCGCTGAATTCTCTCTCTTTTCGTGTGATTAAAAGTGTGCACCCGCCGATGTAAGTATAGGAGCTCGTTTTCGGGACAATAACACCGTGAGCGAGCGGCTAAGGTGGACTGTGGCGTTTTACAGTGGATAGAAAGGCTACACCTGCTCTCATGAATCATGCATCAGCACAGCATCAACAGTGGAGAGACTTAACAGGCAGTTCACTACAGTTTGTATCTTTGCCTCATATCTAGGTTTGGATTAACTGTATGTTTAAGTTTAAGAATTTGTCTCATTGAAGAAAGTACTGTCAAGTCAGCAATTATATTCATATTTTTTTTACTATATCATAAAAAAAAAAGTCCAATGTCCTGATGTCCAAATGATCTATCAGAGTTTTTAGATTTTCTACAGACTTTTTTCCTTCTACCAATTATAAGAAAGGACTTAATGTTCCTTTACTCCAGTGCAGTTCGTTATGATTTGCAGCCTGCCCGTCCATGGCCGTGGATCTCTCCTTCACTGTGGTTCTCCTCAAGGTTTCTCTCTTTCCCACTGTTTTTTTTTTTTTTTTTTAGTTTTTCCTTGCCGAGAAGGAGGGTCTAAGGACAGGGGATGTTCTGGGACAGTTCTCCATTTGCTTGTTTTATGTTGATTAATTTTCTTGTCTCTTATTGACCAATGTCTGTTTCATTGTTGATTTTCTAACTTCCTGTTGGTTAAATCACTTATCATGCTCAGCGCTAAGAGGCGACTGCTGCTGTGATTTTGGGCTTTACGAAAATAAACTGAATTGAATTGAACTGATCTGCAAGAAAGAAGCCGAATACAATAGTGCATAGACTAAAATGTCCATGCTACGCTAATCCTCCAGCAAGGTACTCTTGTCCAAAGAGGATGAGTCATATGCACAGATCCCCTACCGGAATAAGAAGGTACAACTTAAATAATTAAAGGGCCCATATTACTCTGTTTTCTGATCTATGTTATAATGTTGTTTGCTCATCAAAAACATACTTGGAGTTGTGTTTTGTTTCATTCACACATGTTTAACACACAAACCCTGCATGCTAAGGCTGAATTTTTCTCTCAAACAAAAAACACTCTGTTCCACCTTGTGATGTCATGTGGTAATACAGGAAGTGCTCTACTGTGTTTTTAAACTCCATACACCTTCACTAGATTCATTTGGATTATTTCAGCCCTGGAATCGCCAATCTCTACTGAGCTAAAGGTAAAATGTAGCTCTTAACTTGAAAACTACCGCTTCATAACATCACAAGGTGGAACAGAGCATTTTGAGCTTTGGTGATGTAGACAGACTAATAATAAAGGGTCACTCAAACATGTGTGAATGAAACAAAACACAACTCCAGATATGTTTTTGAGGAGGTAAAAACACTATAACATGATTTAAAGCTCACAAGAGTCAATTTTGTGTAATACACGGAGACAAGCAGATGGCAGACTCTCCACCAGAAAGGTTACACATTGCACCTTTAATAAAAGCTGAATAAAAGCACTTGACCAAAAGAGCAGCATGTGAGGATTGGCTTGAAGCATATTGAGCAAAACACACCATAGACTTTGACAGTAGATATTTCTGGCTGGTGATGAAAATAATTAGTACAGACATTCTGGGCTCAGTTTACGCTTGCTGTTCTTGATCTAAAAATACGAGCAGTGCCAAAAGCTGCTATTTGCCCCACCACGCTTCATCTGTTGTGAATCCTGAGAGCCTCATTATGATAACAGCTCACCTGGTATGGCCCTGTCACCTGCGTGTCTCTCTCTGGGTCCCTGCCCTCCGCTTGCCCCCCTCGCCCTCCTCCGTCTGCCCTGTACCTGTGTAGGTTCAGCCGCCTGCCCCGACCTGGGATACAGCTCCTGTATAATTGATGGGGCGTCTCAGGTGACCCTCTCCATAAACAGGCAGTTATCTTTTGGGATCCAGTGTCTCATTATTGCGGCATTCAGCTCGCTCTAATATTGCTTCGGTGACTGTAGCGGGCCGCTGCTCTCCACGGACTCACTGATCTGCCGTCTGCACTCGTCGGCAAGTCGGCCAGTTGTGACCGCCCACTGACAATTAGCCTCGCATGGCTAACACACGGCTTAATCCATCCAATTGTCATCCAAAAGTTATGAAAAGTTTGGTGTGTGAGCTATCTCTGAAATATGACACCAAATGAAATGTAAAGTGAAGAAAGTAGATGTCTGGAACGTTCCACAGTATGCAATTAAACTTACAGGCCAATCTTTACAGGTCATATCTGTGGAGAGGCAGACCCGCTGAAAGTAAGAAGGCATGTTTTTCAAGGTCTAGTTATTTAGCTTTTTTGCATTTTTTCCCCAAGCATAGGAATAAGATTGACATGGAGGCACGGTGGCTGAATGGTTAGGACTCTCGCCTCACAACAAGAAGCTTCCAATTTTCTCCTCGGGTCTGGGTGAGTTTCCTCCAGTTTCTCCTGCCAAATCATGACCAAGACTGTAGCTTAACGATCCTATATTATACAAAATGGACACTTTTGAGATTTTAGCCAGGTTAGAACATACACAGAGTTGTGTTTTGTTTCATTTACACATGTTTGAGTTACCCTTTATTGTTAGTCTGTCTACAGCTCCAAAACTCAAAATGCTCAGTTCCACCTTGTGATGTCATCCACCTTGTGATGTCATGTAGTGGTCGTTTTCAATCGAACAGCGACCGTTTACCTTTTGTTCAGTAGAGATTGGCAGTTCCAAGGCTGAAATCATCCAAATGATTCTAGTGAAAGTACATGGAGTTAAAAAGCAGAGTAGTGCACTTCCTGTATTACCACGTCACCACAAAGTTGAAGAGTGTTTTCCGTTTGAGAGAAGAACTCAGCCTAAATACGCAGGGTTTGGGTGTTAAACATGTGTGAATGAAACAAAACACAACTCCAGGTATGTCTGTGATGAGGAAACAACATTATAACATACAGTAGATTGGAAAATAGCATAATATGGGCCCTTTAAGATCTGGATATGGGTTCCCGAGTGCAGCACTGCGGCAATCACTGCTCCTGACAAGTTGCTCCAGTATTTTTGAAGGATGGGTCAAATGCAGAGGACAAATTTCCTCACGGGAACAATAAAGTATACCTAGGCATGCGGCAGAGCATAAAAGAAGTTACACAGTACAAAAATTGTAAAAGTTACAATTAAAAACAACTAAATATTCACCATTGCAGATGATGAACAATTTAAAACATCTCTGATATTACCAATGGTTGAGGAGACTCTTGTTTGGTTGTTATTTGCCAAAACTATTCATAACTTACTCTACTATCGTTCTACACTAATTGAGTTTTTGTTTGTCAATCAATTCTGAGCAGCATCTTCACCGCACATTGGAAACTGGACACTCTTTGGAGCAGGCAGATGAGGCGAGCTTCAACCATCCACTGTCAGGCCGGTTCAGGTTTTGTACAGTGAAGTCGTGGAGTGTAACTTCAACCCTCCGCATAAGAGAAGAAAAGGCTATTTTTAGTGGCACCAGCTCGGGACTGTGAGTTTAGCTTCTGACCTTCCATTAGTACAGGGCCGAGCAGAGCAGCTATTGTCCACACCGGGCCCCACACCATACAGCTGACTTGTTCCATTACAAGACAGTCTGCCCCAAGCACTTTAGTTAGTACTGAGAATCTGTAGTGAACAACTGACGGGGGAGTTTGAGTAGTAAAAATATAGAGTAATGTCCAAAGAAATAGTTCCTTTTACAAATATTGGTATCCCTTTCTAAATGTGTCTTGGTAGGTGACTTTTTCTTGTGGTTTTATCCCCAAAATCCCACTAAATTTTACAGATGTTTGTCCACTGGAACTATTCTGGTTCTGGTTATTCAGCTTGCAGTTAGTAAATCACTTCCAACGTTTATGTGTAATAGCATCCATGGCTAATGATGCTAATGAACTACTCCAATGTGAATGGTTTGCAGTGGTCCAAGGTTATTCCTTATTTACTTTATGCATTCCAAACATCCTAATTATAATGTCTTTTACCGTGACATCTAAGCTTACAACAACTAGTCTGCTAATGCTGCTAATGATTATCAGACAATAAAACACTTAATAATTAGATGTAGACAGCACACAGCGGGCATATTTTGACCTCATACATTGGAAAAATTGCCTTTAAAAGTACTTTGTAAATACCGATAAACAGCTAAACACTTTGTATTTAAAGGTCCTATATTACGTAAAATGGACTCTCGTGAGCTTTGAGACATGGCAGAATGTTGGTACCTCCTCAAAAACATACCCCGAGTTGTGATTTGTTTCATTCACACATATTTGCGTAACCCTGTATTATTAGTCTGTCTACATCTCCAAAGCTCAAAATGCTCTGTTCCACCTTGTGATGTCAGGAAGCGGTAAGTTTTCAAGTTAGCAGCTATCTTTTACCTTTAGTTCAGTAGAGATTGGCAATTCCGGGGCTGAAATCATCCAAATGATTCTAGTGAAGGTGTGTGGAGTTTAAACACACAGTAGAGCACTTCTTGTATTACTACATGACATCACGAGGTGGAACAGAGTAAGGTGTGTGGAGTTTAAACACACAGTAGAGCACTTCTTGTATTACTACATGACATCACGAGGTGGAACAGAGTGTTTTCAGTTTGAGAGAAGAACACAGCCTAAATATGCAGAGTCTGTGCATTAAACATGTGTGAACTTTAGGCATGTTTCTGATGAGGAAACAACATTATAACATAGATCAGAAAATACTTCAATATGGGCCCTTTAACTGCTAGTTAGCTATTGATTTGTGGTTATTTAAGTAAAGTGTTACCCATTTTCTACAGCCTTATAATATGAATTTATAAAGATTGGCAACAGAGCATATACCTGAAGTTGCATTTTGTTTATCTCATACCTGTTTTTCTACATTCACTGGGGATTTCGGACCCCAGGCGCCCTGTAGCTTCATATAGACTAGCATAAAACATTTCTTTCATTGCAGAAAGAGATAAAACAGGACTGGACAACTTCATTAGTCACAGGATACACATCATGCCAGTCCCAAACAGCAGATGGTTGAAATTAGCAAATCAAATGAGATGGCACTGGACCTGCTTTCATGTAATTTTATCTGATCATTTTAAAGAAAAAGAGGCTACACATACAAAAAACACTTCAGCTTTCTCCAATCTTCCCCATTGAGTTCATCCTCATCTCTGCCTCCATACGTCTGGTCATCAGCGAATACTTGGACCGGTCGTTTTTTAAAATCTCTTTAGTGCCACGAAAACGAAAAACAACATAAGAGTCGCTAATTAAAGGCTTGGCTGCTGTTTGTATTCCACCCAAGGATCCTCATTAGTCCAGCAGGCAGTAATTAGAGAGAACGCTACAATCGAGGGAGTTTGTGTAAGTATGAAGGATCTCCTCTGCACACAATAGAAATCGCGCTTTTGATCACACTTTTAGATACAAATGAATAATAAACACATTCAACTAGGGCAGAGGAAAACATCTATGCAGTTCAAAAAAGAGCTGTCCCTGACTCGGAAACTGACTGGCCTATTTTCTGTTAAATGTTAAATCAGCAGGATGTAGCCTATAGTGAAAAATGTGTATGTGAGTGTGTGTGTGTGTGTGTGAACTAGAAGGAAAGCACTCACTCATTTTAATTTCTCAACCCATTTTTTTACTTATTCAGTTTGTATCCAGCTAAAGACATTTGGGTTGATGGTCGAAGTAAAAGTTGTCCTCTCCACGTGACTTCAGTGCCGCTGGGGTGATCAAGTGCATGCTCCAAGGAACGTTTCTTGTTCCTCTCTCTACTTAACCTGAGACAGGATTTAAAGTGGAACCACAGACTGTATAAAGAAGTGGACTAAGTGAGTACGACGTAACCCATAGCGTTCGGCTCCAGTCAAATGAAGCTCATCGAGGCGAGCGGTTACAAGGGCGAATTTGAAGCCGAGTTCCATATTTGGAATTTCAGCCGCGAGTTTCATAGTAACCAAACAGCCAGTTCGGAGCGAGGTCGTTGAAGGTAAGGCCCCTTCCCACCCGCAGCGCTGGTTTAGCAGGGAGTGGGTGCTTAGCAACGATGTCAATCAAACCTGTTGCGGACGCTAGTGGGAGCGACCTCGGGGAAAGAAGGTGCCTGATTTGTCCGTTATTAATGTTCATATCTTGATTCACGGACACAAATGCAAAATAAAAATACCAGGATGATGTAGAGTGGGTTAATGAAAAACATTTTAAGATCAAAATGACGAGGCTGGCAGCAGCAGTCGATGCAGGTTAGCTATGTTCATTTATATATATACAGTACAGTATATACAGGAACTAAACACTAAATCTTTTCTTTCTTTTCTTTCTTTTTTTCTTATTTTTTTCTATAAAACTGTGTATATGGTGTTTTAATAGAACTGTCTGCTGTTCCTCGTCCTTTTTTGCCAATTCAAAAATTGAGTGTGGCAGTGTGTGCTGCCTCCGGTGGCCACTGCGACTTCAAGCACTTAGTGACATCATGAAAGACTACTCCGATTATAGCCAGGTGTTTCTGATTACAAACACCTGGCTACCGTCCCTCCTCCTCCCTCACTCTCTCCTTTAGTCCTCCAGATACTGCCCAGTTTAGAGGCTCTATTTGCAATGCGGTTTTGGCCGGAGCTTAGTCCCACTTTAAGTATGTATGTACTAGGTATGTATGAGATTTGTATCAGCATTTATGTTGACTGAGACATGAAAAAAGATCCAGAAGATTACCGCATGTGTATCTTCAGATTTTGATTTTATAATGTCTGTATAAGGTCCACTATGTAACTTTTCTGGTGGAGCATACGCCGTGGCTTGTCTCCATGGAGATGTAACTGCTTTGCTTGGAATGTTTCAGAGATGGCATTAAAATAATCTTCTATCCATGTATTCAATTTCATGTTTTTATTGCTCAGAATTACCTTGAAAAACAGGCATTTGCACTGTGAGCGGGTCATTTCTCCAACTTGTAACCTGACCTGTTACTTGGCCTGGTGGTGCCACCTGCTTGTCTCCATGGAGATATGATAAATTTAATGCCATATTGTGGAAAGAAAGTTACATAGCGCATCTTTAACAATTAGGGTTTGTGTCTCTGAATGTAAAATATAAACATAAGAGTTTTTAAAAGTAAAATATTCCCAGTAATTTATAATCCTAAACTAAAGATTGTTTTAAAATGTACTATGCCGTTGTTCAGAACAGGTGCCAAAAACGAGTAAAAAAAAATGTTAAAAAACCCCAGATTTTTAAGCAACATTAATCTTGAACTGATGTGTGTCTGTTTGCTTAGACTTTTGACAAAATATGACACTTTCTTCAACTAAAAACCCATTTCTCCCTGAACAGATTGTATAAGATTCTTCTAAACTCCCCGTGACTCACACTTCCTGTATAATTTTCCCAGCAGAAGCTCATCAAAGAAAGGTGATGGCTCAGTTATTTATATCAGGTGTGTTCTGAATCAGAGCCACATATTACAAAGTGAAGAGATGGAGTCACGCTTGGGCCAGGGAAACCGTTTTAGCCTTGTATCCAGTCTATGGGTATCCACCACCGGCCAATCAGAGGACAGCTGCAGCCTCCCACCTGCCCACTGTGCTCTGTGTGGGTGGGCGCTCTGATCCATACAAGCATTAGCATTCACTTTCATATTTATAAGGCTATAATACACACATCTGCGCCAGGAGCAGAAAATAGATTTGTTTCGATGTCTTTTGGAGTTTAATTAGTATTTCTACTGGGGGTAAGAGTACTAAGGCCTGTGAGGTTAATCTAAGTACTAGTACACGATCAGGACAGATCTATGCAGTAATAAAATACAGTATGTGCCAGTACTAAAACGTGTAAGTTGATTTAGACCAAATATGATACAGCTTGAGACTCAATACTGATTCTGATATTACTATGATTAAAAAAACAAACAAAAAACAAGATTGTGTTTTGAGAATATAATATTTGTACATTTAATATTAGCATGTGGTCTTTTTACTAGAGCAAGACCACTCTAAAACAGGATTTAATTTGGTCCTATTTATTTGATTTTTTTAGTTTCAATAATTCAAATGAACTTTTTTTGTTTTGTTTTAATATTACATTTTTATCTGGCACTTTTCTACCTTCAGGTGACTCAAAGCGCCACCACTCACCCATTCACACACACATTCATACGCCAGTGTTCAAAGACACTGAGGGCGAGGCGGATTAAGTGTCTTGCCCAAGGACGCAGGAACCAAATTCTCCTGAGGGACTGAGATTCGAACCGACAACCTTCACATCAGAGGACAAACACTCTGCCAGTTGATGTATGGATTATTATCTGGGTAAAACCGTTTTTACTTTCTTACTTGTACAATTAATATTGGAGTTTTTCAATGAGATACAATTTGTTGCTTAGACTAATTTACTTGGATTTATTTGGCAAGAATATCTCCTCCAAGGTTCGATATAGTGGTGAAAAGGAGGTGGAAAGGCTGAGGAGGCCGATGTTTCTGCTGCTGGGGCAGGTGAAGCTGCCAACATGTACTACTATTAAATGCTAATAAGCAACACCTCACAGGGGCTATCTAAATCAAAACTGCACAACTGTACAAAATATGGGTAAATATGCCATATATATCAGAAAGAAAGACATAAAATTGTCAAAATATATTTCAGTTTAAATATGTATGCGCTTATTTCTGCACAATACTGATGGGGGAGTGCATTTACTCATTACATGAATGACTGCAGAGGTGGGTCGCGTAAGGAAAAGGCTGTGATTGGCTGAAAAAAAGTTGACAGTTGACAGTCACGTTGGCTTGTGACATACCAAATACATTCTATGTATATGTAAGGTTGGAAAATGGTCATTAAGGACGTGTGCACGAGACTAGAAAAAAGCGCCAAAAATACTTGAGCATATTTCATACAAGGGCAAAAAGTGGGTGTGTTGAGATGCACGATTACGTAAAATATTGATGTCGGATAGGCCTTCCCTAACATCAGTAATCATTCCTTGGAAGGCGTGTTCTTTGAAGTCATTTTCTTTGAAGCTTGTCCTTCCTAGATGCTGAAAAATGTATTCTGCTACATGAGCGTGAGCTGAATTTTCATATGTCTCTTGTTTATGGGTGGCTTGCCTTTGTGCTTTTGAACAATAGTTGTGCCCATGTAATCTTTCTGCATTTTCTCTCATCACGTTAAGGCGTGTAGGTTAAAGTAGTTATGCAGCATTCCAACCAGTTTATATCACAAGATTTCCTTGAAACCTGAACTGTCATTAAAGGGCCCGTATTACGCTATTTTATGATCTATGTTATGATGTTGTTTCCTCATCACAAACATACCTGGAGTTGTGTTTTGTTTCGTTCACACATGTTTAACACGCAAACCCTGCACATTTAGGCTGAGTTCTTCTCTCAAACAGAAAACTCTCTCTCTCTGTTCCACCTTGTGATGTCATGTGGCAATACAGGAAGCGCTCCGCTGTGTTGTTAAACTCCATACACCTTCACTGTAATCATTTGGATGATTGCAGCCCTGCAATTTCCAATCTCTACTGAACTAAAAGTTAAAGGAGCTGTTAACTTGAAAACTACCACTTCATGATATCACAAGGTGGAACAGAGCATTTCTACCACTTCATGACATCACAAGGTGGAACAAAGCATTTTGAGCTTTGGAGATGTAGACAGACTAATAATAACAGGTTACTTAAACATGTGTGAATGAAACAGAACACAATGTTATGTTTTTGATGAGGCAACAACGTTCTAACAAGGCTTAAAGCTCACAAGAGTCAATTTTGCGTAACAGAGGACCTTTAAACTAAAAGTACAGTTTGTGCAGTGTGCATGTTCTTTCAGCTTGCTTTAATCACTAGCTAAAGATAGATGTAATAAAGTGTGAATTCAATATGGAAGGCTCCTCCAGTCCCTTCTGCTGGATTGCCACACCTTCACTACAACCAGTCATCTTACAACTAGTATAACTCACAAAATACATTCTACTATATACGAGACAGATGAAGTGTAGAGGGTGTTTTAATGAGGGCACTTCCTCACTTTACTTCTGCCTTGTTTTCCAAAGTGCCGTTCTAAATTCCATGTTTTGTAGCCGCGGGTATAGTGTTTATTTTGTATTTTCTAAATGTTAACAT
>KN479955.1:41911-63512 GCA_000787095.1 Periophthalmodon schlosseri
GAGTAGCAACACGCAAGTAGGAATTTGTAATGAGCCTGGGAAAGATTACATAGCGATGAAAAAAAGAAAGAAAAAAAAAAAGGGACAACATCATAGCAAGGAAATCCCTGCAAGAGGAGTCTCCCGTTTCACCCCTCCCTTTTCAAAATCTCTTTCACTTCACTATCTCACATGTTTTTTTCCTTATCTTCCCTTTTTTTTCCACATTGATTCCACCCACCTGTCCGGTTTGTCTATTCCCAATGGAAGCGCTGCTGATGCAATCCTCTGCATCTTCCATATAAGGACTTTTGAATAGCAGCAGCAAGAATGTTGAGTATTTTGTACATGTATGCATTTAAAAGTGCAACGTGCGCAAAATAGTGATGAAGAAGTCAAGTTGAAAGCCTGCCAGTACAGACAATGGACACCACAATGCAACAGACATGATTATAATGGAAGGGGGTAGAGTAATGAAGCCACAGGCCCCCCATACATTCAAACGAGCTGCGCACATGGACAGTTGGTATTTGAACAGAAGGGGATTCGAAACTGTGTAAAACATGTAAACAATGGGCTAGCTCTACCGTGAGACAGGGCTCAGTGGGTTGCCTGCTTTTTGTCTGAAAGTGCTGCGTTTCGTCCGACAGTATTGCTCTGACATGTTCAAGAGGGCACTTATGTCCTTTCAAATTTCACTACCAGGCCACTGTAAATAATTGGTCTACTGTGTCTAGATTCACTTCCGAACATGACTATAGATAAATGTATCCAAGTTTGAACGTCTGAAAGTAGTTGTTCCTCTTTTTCTTTCCAACTCTGTGCCGCAGGGCCTGCCCAATGTTCCCATCAGGCAAATATGCTCCCATGTGTCTTCAGTGTTTGTTTTTTCACCAAATTTGGATTATAGTTTGGCCTATGTTTACTTTAGGGTTTGGGGCAGAGCGAAAAGTGGCAGTAGTAAAGCAGTATGGCATTTAACATATTCATTTCCATGGAGACAAGCAGATAACACCACCGGGCCGTGCGTCAGGTCAGATCTGTGGAGAGGCAAGCCCACTCTCAGTAAGAATGCACTCTTTCAAGTTATTTTCTTTCCAATAAAAAACACCTGGAATTAAATACATACAAGATAAGTTTAATGCCATACCTTAGATTATACAACATAGGCACACCAATAACATAATCATTCAGGTAGCGTACCTCCCCCACCAGAAAAGTTACGTAATCCACCTATAATGCACCAAAACCTCTCCATCTCCACTTATACACCACCATACGTATCCCAAACTGATCTATACTCTCCCTATCACATCACTGTCTCTACCTCCTGAGGTCTAAGCACCAAACTTTGCCTATTGAATAAACAATTCAATTCAAAGTGCTATATTAAAACTGTCTCGTGACAAATTAGTTGCTGCAGATCCAGACGCCAGTGTTCGCTCGCTGTCTTCTCCTAGATGTTTATTAAAGGCCTGTTTGTATTGGCTACAGTTTTTTCATTAGCAGGAATCTTGTATCATCACCTCTGAATATTGCATGAGGTTCAGGGAGGCTGCGCTGCTGTTGTGACACCGCCGTAATATTTCACAACAATCAAAGATGGATGAGCTGTTCTGGCCACAGGTAAACATAGCCCGGCTCAGAGGAGAGGGGACCCGGGACCCAGGAGGAGTCATCGGGTTTGTCTGCGCGGCTCAGTGGGGATGTACTCGTGATGCCATTAAAATATCTAACAAGCCTCCTGTCTGTGTAGTAGACTTACATTCTTACTTTGAGCAGAACTGACTGTCCAGACTTGAAACTTCCCCTGTTGAAACAGATGAATCTAATGCCATACTGTGGAACATAGGCGAAACAATAGCATCTTTATGGTGATAAACATGTTGCAGATCCTCCATCAGGAAAGTTACATAGTGCACTGTTAGCTTTTTTTCTTTTATAAACTGCTATTGTACATTTGATACGGAACACGATGAAACATTTAAATCCTTTGTCATCAGTCTCCCGACCCATCTGAAGAACTTTGTAATTAATTATTTATCAACAGCTTTGTCATTTGGTCAAAAAAATATAGTCATAATGGCAGATTTGATTACGTATTTCATGTTTCATTCATATCTACCGTGAACTATACCAAGCCACTTGTATATGCATCCTACTGTCAACTTTAATTCAATTGTAACTACAGATATTTTCAAATCCTGCGACAACACTTGGACCCACCCTATTAGAATATCCAGGGAAAGAAAGAGTGATCGGAGTCCATAAAAATGAAAATGCGCTGCAAGACAAATGGAAGTCTGCAAGGTAAATGAGGGGGAAAGAGAGAGAGAAGCAAGGCCAGAAATCACTAGTGCAGTCTGCAGCTATTACAGACTGGAGCAAGAGTTAGGGAGCGCCTTGGTAATTGAAAAGGCACCAGCTGATTTAGGGCTTGGGTTTGGTGATGGGACAGTGGTGGATAGGGGGGTACGGTGGTGCGTGTGTGTGTGTGTGTGTGTGTGTGGGGGGGGGGGGGGGGGATTCATCATACTTTTTGAGAATATATTTGATTCTCAACCAGTATGATGAATCACATAATAATATGTGGAATATATCGATGATTGTGCGTATCGTAACATTGTGACAGTCTCACTGTTGAGAGGTGCCTTAGCCTCTGCGGCGTTTTGCTGCACCTCTGTCTCCCCAACCAACAAACATCCAACTGTGATTAGTGCAACACGGTGAAAATGGCTCTCCAACGGCCTCCCGCAATGAGAGGTGAGGCTGCGAAAACACTGTGGTAAAATCCATACAAAACAATCAAGGCGGGACACAAGACTGTAGAAGTACTGAGAACCATCATGTTGATACCACTTTCAGACCTGGTTTAGTTCATTTAGAACACTAACTATATATAAATACTATATACAGTAGTTAATGACAACTTCATATCTGATTTACAACTGATATAGTCCAAGTTTAGTTCTGTTTAAGACTTGGTTTAGTCCTATAAGCCAAGTCATGCTGCAGATTTTACCTGGTTTAGTCTTGGTACATTCCAAGGGGCGACAGTGGGTCAGTGGTTAGAGCAGTGGTCCCTCAACCGGATTAATTCCCACTCGGACCAAGTTTTGTTGTCGTGTCCTTAGGCAGGACACTTCACCCACACGTGAAGTAAACTAGTTGACTCTTAAGAATTGGTTTATTCCTAGTTTAGTCAAAGATCTGGAGTCAAGGCCCAGATTAGTCCTGTAGTTTAGAATTACACTACTTAGACCTGCTTTGTTTTATAGATCTTGTTAAATCCTGGTGTTGTCTGATTTTAGACCTGGTTTAGTCAAATCCTGGTGCAGTCGTAGATTTGTTTTGGTCTTATGTCAGATTTGGTTAATCTTTTAGGTTACTCTTTCCAATAGACCTGGTTAATTAAGTTTTAAGTCCTTGTTTAGTCCTTGTTAGATCCGGAATGTGTAATAGGTCTGGTGTATACAGTCATTAAGTTAATTAGCAATAGTCTTGTTTTTAAGACATGGAAAAAAACAGAAGGAATGAGGAAAATAACAGACCGCTTAAAGGAACAAAATAATAATGTCTAAAGCCTCGGCAAGGACCCAGAGGAGACCCAGGAAGATGAAATTTTGAGAAATGTTGGCATCAGCGCAGATCTGTGGATGTGTGTAATTTGGATGGAGCTTGGTGAGCTATAAAAGGGCCTATGTGCTCTTTATTACAGCTGGTGACAATGTGCTAAGAGAACTGAACTGTTGACGCTATGAGAACAGTCAGGGCTGCTAACACTACCGCTTAGATAAATGTTAGGTGGCATCGCACTTGTAAAGGTGTGTGCTGTGCAAGAAATATGACTTAAAATCCTTTAATATAGGCGTAGTAGTTAATGGAGATGGGAGACTTTTGTGGTAACTTAGCAGGATAGTGCTAATAGGTCAATAGATAGAAATAACCAGGTTTACAGCTTGTAGATTACAATTTTAAATATTTTTTTTTACAATAATTACCATAACCATACAGAAATGCTGGCACCTGTTCCCTATTTGTGTCTAATCTATAGCCTATTAAGAAATGTGCAGAAGTGTAGCCTAGTCTATGACAATTTGGTTGAATCTCTGCAGTTGGGGCTGATTGGTTTGGAACACAATATTATTAGCCTAGTTGGCAGTGAGTAACCAAGACTCAATCAGGATGACTAAGCAGGACTACACCAGGTCTGATCCATTACTAAACTAAAAGACTAAACCAAGAACAGTGACTTAAATGGGTGCTAACGTGATAGACTCCCAGTAGGCTGCAGTCCTATAATAGTGCTGTAGTCCTGCAGAAAGTGCTAGAAGCCACTGTCTCCTCTCTTGGTCATTTATCTCTCACTAATGCAGCTAGACAGTAATCTGCTCCACTCCACACGTGCCCCCACCCACGCCCTCTCTGCGCTCTCCCTCAAATTACGCACCACGTACACACCTCCTCGGGACATCCACTTTGACCCAACACTCACATTAGCGCCGGGTCCGTCCACGGCGGTGGCGCAGTCGTCTCCGGGCGGGCCAGGCTGCAGAGGAGTGCTCTTCTTACCGGGGGAGCGCTGGCTGACACCCGATGCTTCTGCCCGGTCAATCCTTCTCGCGTTTCTGCCTCCGCGGTGCGATGCTTCATTTACACGTGAAATATTGATGTGCTTAATTTAACGCCCTCGGGTGCTCAGGTGTCCCGGCTCCCTCCCCCCTCCTCACCCGGGCCTTTGCCTTTTCCAGGGAATCTGCAGACTCAAGCCCCGCCTTAGACGCGTTGTTGACTGGCGTAGTGTGCGTAATTTATTTATTTATTGCCATGCGAAATTTAAACAGTGCGTGGGACTACAAGGAGTGTATTCCGTTGTCATAGCAAAAATGTGAATAGGCCACAGAAGTAAACCTTGGAAAGAGCTTTTTGTTCCCACTGTCAGTCAAATATCATGACATCTCCCATTGGCTCAGAGCTACTGCAGGGTGGGGCCAAGTACAGTGAGTGCTTCAAGTTGATCCATAAAAATAAATATGAAATCCATTACCATGCATAAACCAATGACACAGACCTACTTGCTTTTCACATGTCCAAGGAACTGTACATTTGTGTCATATCATGGGTAGGTTCAGTCATATGACATTTTCCTGTTATGGAGCAGTTTAAGGACTTGAAAGGCATTGAAAACATAATTCAAGGGGTAGACTAGGCTATTTTTTCTTTGGCTGTTAATTGCTATGGCAACTATCCTAATTATTCATTACTTGACACACGGATAAGGTGTAGACATCAGAGATTTACATGAGAGTACTTGGTAAGATTCATGCCTCATCCTGGCTGTGTGTGGGTGGAGAGACTATCTTTGCTCATTTCCTTACATGGACAGGTTACAGGCCAAATATAGTAGAACAATGCAGCTCTTCCTTGACTTTTGGGTCTTTTCGGAAGCCCATCATGTGCTCTGAGCTGTTAAACTGCAGCCGTGTGGCCTGGTTTGCCTTACTAGGACAAGCCAACATGGAGCCTTTTCTGTGAGCAGGAGGGTTTAGTCAGACTCCCACTGCCTTTTCAAAAACCCCCAACATCCCTGTTACAGCATGGTCCTGTTGCCTAGCGACGGGCGGTCTGGAGGGAGAGAGGCGTCATGGATGTGTGTGTTCACTGAGAGCAAACACCGCTCCCCAGTGAGCCGCAGTGTAATGGAACAGTTGCACCCAATGACAGTGGACAGGGAGAGACAGATGCTTCAAATCATTTATTAGACACATTTGTCTAGTTGGTAAACAACATACAGACTTGTTATGCTGTCTTTATAGATTCATTTCACCATAAAACATTTCAATCTAAAAAATGACATAAGACATAGTAAAGTTCATGGTCTTTTATTTGAAAAAAAAAAAAAAAAGACTAGCATGTACAACTTGGAATGAATGTAAACTGGACTCAGATGGACAGAGGCGATGGTGCGCTGCGGACAGCTCGCCCCGCTCTGCCCTCGTCTGAGCCGACAAACAGAAGAAAAAGAAACGTGAAGGCCAGTGATTCTCTCTTGCAAGAAAAGAGGACAGACACTCCATCTCAGCGAAAAAGAAAAGTAAATAAAGCTCACCGTAAGACTCTTTAGTCCTCCCTCCATTAGAGGGCAGGACGCACAACTACTAAGATGGCCGTCCAAAACCATAACAAAAACAAAAGAACATGCCAAACATTTGAAAATTACAGAAGCAGTAAACAGCCATGGATTCAGAACATTTCCTCCGGTTTTCTAGATTGATAGATTTCCAGATAGCCAACAATCGAGCCCAGATGTTTCCCTTCCATTGTTAAGCAGTTTAAAACACTCCAAAACAGCTTATCTAGCCTGACAGTCCACAAACTAGCAACTTGCACATTTGGTCTTGGTTTTTCCCATCCTCGCTGCTCTAACAGAGGTCTACTAGAGTGTGTAGATAACACACAGGTGATGCCCCCTGCACATAATAACCTATGAAGTCTCATAACAGAACCATGATTGTTGCTAAACCGTAACAAGATCACAATAAGGAAAAATGTAGACTCCATGGCCACTCACGGCTTCCGTAGAAATGTATTTTTATACATAGATTTTTTTCTCTTTTTATCTAGCATATGATTAAGTCCCATTCCACTTTACGCTTGAGTTAATCTCTCATCTTAACAGTACAGGGTTCTGTCCAAATACAAAAAACTGTACCAAACCAACAAGAGGACAGCTTATAGTGGAATCAGCACGCTCTGGTCGCCCGGAGGAGTGGGCAGGGTTAGTGCTCCGGTCTCAAGCTGCATGCATGAACAACAGAAAACAAGAACAATGGCCAGCCCCGACATTTACCACGAGCAAATGGAACTGGAAGGAGTTGGCCAAATGCTTAGCTTTAGTCGGAAGGTCGTAGTTACAGGGTTGTTGTATTATTTCATTGATAAGTACTGATACTAAACTGAGCTCCGGGGGGAGGGGACAGGATCACTAACCATCATTTTCATGCAGATATTTTTTGTATATTTTTATATTTTCCTGTGTGGACAGAAGGATATTTTATTTCAACATTCAATTATTTTCTATACAGAAACAGTATGAATAAATGAACATTTTCCCAAGAGGTAAGTAAAACATTTGTTTTTTTTGTAGATTTTTTCTCTTTTTTTTTCTTCTAAGAAGGGACAGGACAGGGCGGGCAAGCTTCACTTTGCAGTCATCATCTGTACAAACTCTGTGGAGAGAACACAAGACAAGAGGACATCAGCCTCCAGAGCACTCACCTGATAAATTGTTAAACGCTTTATTAATTTTTTAATCAAGCCGAGCAGGTTCAGGACACATGCTAATTAGTGTCTCTTTTCCAACACGGTTCCATGTTCATCTCATTAAACCCAATTGATTAAAGGCTGTTTACACGACACTGCCTTTCACCCAAGACAAAGTAGTCTGCTATGTTTTAGCCACTGGTTTTCATAAGGACCTTAACCAGAAAATGTACCTCATGTATCTCTGATGAAAATCTATTTTTGTGAGATGTGCCGACAGACTTTATTCATACAAGACTGAAACTCTGGAATGGCCTCAATTTGTCATGGGGGTCCATTAATCAGGGTTAGGCCGTTGCTCCTTTCTGGGGAACAGAACTACAAACTTTCTCCTCTACTGACAAGGAACACAAGCACAAAGAGTCCTGGGTGTTCTCAATTATGTAAAAACATGAATACGTCTCATTTTGGATTGTAGAATGATTGAAATGAATACAAATGAAAAAAAAAAACTGTTCATGTATTCATTATCATATTTAGGATTAATACCATTTATATTCTGACTTGGCAACTGTGCTTAATACGTCTGCTATGTCTGCGTTGCTTTACCTCACATGGACAACAAGTATTAATCTATTACGTTGAAGGCTTTGCTCTACATGGTCCATATTCTGGCTGCAGTACAAAGAGAGAGGAGAAGTAGGACACATTTCACCCAAGACTTATGGAGTGTTCATAATGTACCAACGAGCCTGTAGAAAATGAGTGCAGTCTCTTGTGTGAGGGGGAGGGACAGTCGAGAGAGCTCCTGGCAAACTAACAGGGAAACTGGAAGAGCTGTGTGCGTATCTATAGCAATGCATTTAATAACTGAGATTATACGTGGCTGGCGAGTCATTACCTTGGAGAAATAAATACACTGACTCAAGATGATGTGTTGTAGATTGTATCCTTAAAATATAATTGGACCGTAGCAATTTCGTCTGTCTAGCCAGTTGGACAAAAACGCCATATTATAAAAGACTTAGTAGCCTGGAAAGTCTAATTTTTACTTTTCTAATTAGAGAAGTCCGTCTGGTATTGCTCCATAGATGTACAATTCCCTTTGGTGCCTTCTCATTGGTCCAGTCATATTTAAGGGGTGGGGTTTAGCGATGCACCATATCCAGGTCACAATTTCTTTTATAAAAGTCAAAATGGCGGCCACATTGAATCAAAAGTTTGTATGTACCTGTGCGTGTTTCAGTTTTGAATGGTTTATGTATTTAACCACAGCAACTAGCAGATTTAAAATACGTTAATTCCGTGGTATTTGATTTGAAAAAAAGGCTTATCTACCAGCTGTCTCTACTCATAGTAAAGGAAATTAACAGATATTGCATTTGCTGTTTGTCAGATGGGTTTCCTATGTGCTTTAGAAATGCACTGGAATTACATTCAAAGCAAATGGCTCAGTGGTGGAGCAGCAGTGTATACGTGAACCAATACTTTCCTGCTCTTTACTTCATATATATAGTCCTGTCAATCACACCTAATGGAGGCATTATTTGTGCTCAGTGATTGGTCATGTGTGGGATGTGTGATTGTTTCTGATTTCCGATGTTATTTTTTGCTCAATTCATGGCTTTCCATTCCGTTTATAGGCGCCATTTTGAGTACTTTTGAGTACTAGTTTTATCGAATTGCCAATTGCTATGGCAAACGCATGAGGAAATAACCAGCAAAGGCTCATTTTTGATCATGTATACCAGCTGGTTGCTTTAATAAATGCACTAATGCAATGGGGTATGAGTAATAATAGAGAAATCATGGATATTTGCGAATAATCATGGATGTTGTCGTGGTAATTGCGGTGGCCATCTTGAGACTGCAAGAAGAGCCAAAATCGAGACGAAAATTCATGTCAAAACAGGGTAGGAAATTTCAACGCAATAAAAAGTGCTCTCCCTAATAGTTTGCATGAGTTACTGGAAAGAATTTACAGTCAGAACATGGCCGCAGGATCTGGATGTCTGTTCCTATAGGTTATGACAGCGATGATTTCTCTAGTTTTCTTATTCATGGGTTTCAGTTTCCTGTTATTTGGTGCCATTTTGAGGAGGGTTCTCCATCCAAAAGCTAAAATATTTAGTTTTTTGTATTTTGTAATTGCTATGGCAACAGTCCCAACGTTTCATAATTCTAAAACCTATGGCTACCTCATTCTACAATACTGCACCCCACATCTGATGCTCTGTGGTTTAAAAGCAAATAGAAAACATAACTAATGAAAACCCCATGCATTTTTTTGTCCTCCGTAGTTGATCTATAGGTTACCATGGTTCCTCTAGTTTTCTTATACCTCATTCCACAAACGCTGTCCCCCACATGCCATGGTTTTGTACAGCAGGAACAGTAGGGAGGCAACTAGATAAATAATGAAAACTCTATGCATGATTTACCTTCATAGTTGACCTGACCGTCTCCGTCAATGTCTGCTTCTCTGATCATCTCGTCCACCTCCTCGTCTGTTAGCTTCTCTCCCAGGTTTGTCATGACGTGGCGGAGCTCTGCAGCACTGATGTAGCCGTTTCCGTCCTGGAAACAATGCAACGTGGGGATTCAGGTGTGAAAACCATAAAGAATCCCACAGGCTCACAAACCGGAGGATGAATCCCCGACAGGCAGACTAATGAGCGGACATGGGCCAGGTGTGAAACTACAACCATTTTAACTTAGGTTTAAGTCCCCACACCAGGGATCGCCAACTCCAGGTAGGCCAACTTATTTTAATCCCACTATTAAAAAAAACACTGCCCATAAACTGTTTTGGCCAAGCAGGCAGATCTATAATATTCTCATTAAGCTTTTTAAAGTGCATTTACCTTATCAAATACCCGGAAAGCCTCGCGGATCTCCTCCTCGCTGTCTGTGTCCTTCATTTTTCTGGCCATCATGGTCAGGAACTCCGGGAAGTCAATGGTGCCATTACCTGAAATGGGTGATCAATGAGGAACATTTAATCAGCAGAAATTTCAATTACTTAAAAGCCAACATCAATAAGTAGACACAAAATGAGTCAGCGTTTAGTCGATTAGAGAAACCAACCAAAAATCAGATCTGCACGATATCCAGAACACATGCAATCTAAAAGTAGTTCAGTCAAAAACCTCATTTCTTGAATGAATTGTGCAAATAAATTATACTATAGAATTAATAATATAAGTTAATTTCCAAAAAAACAGATAAATGTTGCGTAAATAACTGCTCATATATTTGAAATGGCCAAATCTCATGTACAGCTAAACAATTATTTAGATTCCTATTTTATCAAATCCTTATCTTTAGTATTACTGAAAGTACTTGTACAATGTAGTAATATTTTTTAAAACAAAGATGTGTGTTTTCGCAATTTAACCCTTCATATAATAAATATTAATCTTTATTCTAATCAGATTTGACACTTTTGACAGCTTTCTTCACACAGAGCCACAGTGCATAACTATATCTATATGTTAAAGCTCTGGCTACAGCAACAGCTTCAACGATCACCATTTTATATTATATTTCATTGTTATGTATCTTGCAAATGGGTAACAGACTGTAGGCCTACAATATTCAGCTTTATAGAAAAGCCTAGTATCTCAGTGACATGTTGATTTCCTGTTTTCTGTGTGGGAACAACAGCAGGATTTACGTTATCGTATGGGCCATATCTTTCCTCTGGGGACATTAGTGTCAGTGATGTTGCAACGCGAGCGGTGAGTTATGGCGGAGAGGAGCCGTGTGCACCTTCTTGCTGCGATAAACACTACAGCGGAGAGGAGGAGGTGTGGATGTGTCCAAGGGAAGTCCTGACAACAACATGGGCTGGTGTGGGCAGCCGGGAGTCCATGGTCACTCATCTATAATGTAACTACACACTGTACACACTGCGGCCTTCAGGCAAACCAATAAATCACAACCGTGTATTTCCTGGTGTCAGAGTCGGACCATTTAACATAGAAAACCAGAGAGAGTATAGTTGTATATTAATATCATGACAGGTTTTTAAAGGCGCACTTTGTAACTTCACTGGTGGGGCGTCTGTCAACTGCTTGTCTCCATGGAAATGCCATTGTTTACTTGGAATTTTCCAGCTGCTTGGCATTAAACATATGTATCTCTATGGACACAAGGAGGAGACGCCACCGGGCCAAGTTACAGGTCAGCTCTGTGGAGAGGCACGCCCGCTTTCAGTAATGTTTTTTTTCAATTGTATAAAGTACTGTGGACTATTTCAATAAAGACCAGTAGATGGCGTACGCCCCAGCAGAGTTGGACCATTTAACACAGAGTATAGATGGATATTAATATCATGATAGGTTTTTAAAGCTGAAGTATGTAACTTTACTGGTGAGGAGTCTGTCAACTGCTTGTCTCCACGGAAATGCCATTGTTTACTTGGAATTTTCCACAGTTCAGCATTAAACTTATCTATCTCTATTGACACAAGGTGGTGACGCCACCAGGCCAAGTTACAGGTCAGCTCTGTGGAGACGCAAGCCCGCTGTTTTTCAATTGTATAAAGTCAAATGCCAAATACTGTGGACTATTTCAGGAAAGACCAGTAGGTGTCGCACCCTCCAGCACAAAAGTTACATAGTGCACCTTTAAATATGTTTTAAGCTCGACAAACAATGTATTTATTTTTTACTTTCTATGTCTTTGCTCTATATTTGTGTCTGAAATTGCTTCATTAATGTGGCATTTTCTCCTGGCTTATTTAGCATTTAAAGCAGTGGTACTTATCCACATTTTTCTTCAATTCCTCGGGTTAGCAAAGCAGTACATCAAAGAAATAGCACATCAGCGAGCAAAACATATGTGTGGTGCACTGTTAATTTATGTAAACGAAACATTTACTTTGATTAAACTGAGCATTTTTCATTAGAAAGTCTGCGAAATGTGCAAATGATATTCAATCGCATCTTGGAAGACTGGCATGCTCGTTCAATTTGTCATTTTTGTCAGTTCATCAACAGAGAAAGTGATTGTGTTTGCAGACTACAAAGAGAGATTGTATTTTTACCCAGTCTAAACAAAGGCAGCTGCTGTGGCTTCTATGCATACAGCTGGATCAATATCTATGTAGTTGTTTTCAAGACAGGATTAGCAGAGGATCAGACCCTCTTGACAGGTCCACAGGTCGACACAGGAGAAACACGAGGAACAGGAATCTTATTTTCTGTCATGAAATCACCGAGGGACACGTGGGTGTGCTCGTATTCCAAAACGGGATAAATATGTGACATACATCCGAAATGGGATTGTGTGGAGAGGTCACGGACAGCGAGGGAAAAGTACCCCGGCGGATTAGCCATGGAGCGAGGAGGGGATTGTGGTCAGATTAACAGTGGCAGAGATGAGCTGCGCTGAATGGAGAGCGTACAGTGAGCGCTTACACGCGGGGGCAGATGGTGATCTCGTGGCCTGGGGTAACAATGTGAGAACCTGTTATCTAACGCTGAGAGGCGGCTGGTAGCGCCCAAGAAGCAAGTGCTGCCATGAGGGGTGTCTAAGAGGTGGGAGGGCACTATGGGAGAAACAAGGGACATTCAGGGACACTGGGTCAGTCTTTGGATGTATTGATTATGTGTTGTATTGATTGCCAAACAGTTCTGAAAATAGATAAATGAGAGACTTCTGAATTCTATTTGAGGCATACATTAATGATCCATTTTTCTGAATAGATGTAATATGTACTGTACATTTTGTGGAATTTTCTTGTGTCAATGATATTTTTTTTATAGTAATTTATGTAATATTTTCAGGCACTCCAGTTTTTCCACTATCGTGCGTGGGTAATTATATGGTAACTATAAATAAAAGAGA
Organism: Periophthalmodon schlosseri; assembly: GCA_000787095.1. Taxonomy (NCBI): domain Eukaryota; kingdom Metazoa; phylum Chordata; class Actinopteri; order Gobiiformes; family Gobiidae; genus Periophthalmodon; species Periophthalmodon schlosseri. Next base: position 55,007 of record KN479955.1, read on the forward strand.
AGTTAGAAGCACAACTGTCACCAAGGCCCGTGGTTGCTGGGAAAACAGGAACAGGAAGTCAATCAATTTGGGTTGTAGAGCTTTAGGCTGGTTTTCCCCCACCTTAAACAAGATTTTTATTAGTAAATTATCACTAGTGAAACTGCATATTGGTTAGAAATTATTTTCGCTCCAGTCCTACCAGGCAAGAAATATAAACGTCTTCACTTTGATCACAAAAGAACAACACAACTGACTTGTTTTTGTTCAACCAAGCCTACCTCAGAGTAATTTTCACAACTTTTTTTTTTTTTTTTGCATCTCAGGAAAAGAATGGAGGCAAGGAGAAAGATGAGAAAATGGTGGGAGGCAAACAGAGCCATGGAAAGGGACGGAGGGAGAGAGAGAGAGAAAGAGAAAGGGGGTAGAGAGAGAGGTAGGGAGAGAGAGAGGGAAGGGATAGAGTGAGAGAGGGGGGTCGGAAGGGAGGGAGAGAGAGAGAAAGAGAAAGAGGGAGAGAGAGGGGGATGGAGAGAGAGGGATAAAGGAGTGGGCGGCAGATGAAGAAAGGAGATGTGAAGAGGAGAGAATAGCAGGATTGAACCGAGTGGGAGATGGTGCGATTACACACACACAAACGAGGCACTGACGCAAACTACCCAAGGCTCGGATGAAGCGTGTGTGTGGTCATCGCAAAGACAGAGGAAATCTTTGGGCTGTGTAAAGAATAAAGACGGCTGTAGTTTAGTCATACTACTGTCGAAGGTTATCTAACATGGAGCATCAGCTTAAAACATACAATACATGGTTACATATATTCATGAAAATACACTTTTTTGTGGTGTTAAATCTCATTGGCTGATCTGAAAGCTAAAGGTGCACCGTGTAGCTTTTCTGGTTGAGGGTCCGCCACCTACTCCAGTCTCCATGGAGATAATTTACCTGGTATATTTCACCGTATGGCATAAATGTATGTATGTTGTATGTACTTAATTACGGGTATTTTTATTGCTCCAAAATACACTGAAAAACATGCATTGGTACTGTGAGCGGGATCGTGTCTCCGCAGATCTGAACTGTAACTTGACCTGGTGGCGTTAGCGGCTTGTCTCCATGGACATAGACACGTTTAATACCATACCGTCTACAGGTAAAACAGTAACATCTCCATGGAGACAAGGCGGTGACCAAAACAGAACTCATTGTGTCCTCATGTTTGAATTTCATTGGTTATACTTAAGTTTTTCAGACTTTTACTTCCTAATTTGAAACATTATATCTACACAGCAATCCAATATTGTATTGTATTGTGTTGTAGTAAACAGAAACATTAGATTTGGTACGTCAATGCACAGTGTACGCAAACTGCGGATCGAATAGCCTGCAGCCTCTTCCCTTTGCCTCCGATCTCTCATCCATTCATTGTAATGCATCGCCACGGCCTTGTTGTTTGGTAAATAAAGCTGATTTTCAATGGGCCAGCTGAGATGCCATGGCTGCCGATGATGTGGGTACTGGATGTGCAAAGCTGTGGAGAGAGGGCCTTATGTAACCACTTTTATTTTCCATTGCTAGCTGCGCTGCCGTCTGACCTAGATTGCATCAGCCGAGGGAGGCATAGGCAGAACAAGGGGATGTTGGTGATGTGTGGCAAGTGTGTGTGTGTGTGTGTGTGTGTGTGTGTGCGTGTTAATGTTGTACAATTTAGGATTGAAAGAAAAAATCGAATTGTAATTGTCTGTATTGCCATTAGACTTGTGGTGTATTCAAATCAGAAGTCTGTTCACGCTGCTCATTTTAAATATCCATAAGCATCGGCATAAGAGACAGAAGGGCACAGCGTGTTCTATATGAATATATTTTGTTGTTTGCGGCCATTCAAATTGCGATTTTGATTTGATTGCGATTAATTGTTCAGCCCTAGTTCGCATGATCGACGGAGAGGAAGGTGGACAGGTGAGGAAGGTGATGGCGGTAAGAAGACGTTTTAATAAAGGGACAGCCAAGTGGAGGAGCGATTGATTGCTCCTCCTGATCAATGCGGGTCTCATTTACGAAATCCTATAAGCTGACGGAGCAATGCTTGGGTCCTGACAGCAAACACCCTCCGATGCAGCAAGGACGGCCAGCTCCCAGGACGCACCAAACTTCAACCACTCTCCTCTAATCAACTGTAAGAGGACTCACTCCCTCAAACAGCTCAAGACGGGCACGGGTCTTGACGGGTATAAATGTATGGATAAGATAATCAATAAGGTAAAATCTAAATGTTTTTAAGTGTTTGTAAATGCTTTGACACCAAGTACCACCTCAGAAAAAAAACTGATTTACAAGTATGGACACTACTAAACCAGGACCCAACTAGGATCCAACCAGGACTATAACTCGTCCAGGATTGTGACTCCACTATGAGCCCGTGACAAATTTCCCTCTGGGTCAACAAAGTTAAACCTCAATTGCAATCGTGTAATGAAGAACCCCAGACACAATACCACTAACATGGCCAACATGAAGGGAATGAAAGTTAATTAAAGAGTTCACTGTAAAAAGTTTGGTTATAGTATCAATTAGGGATTTACCGACACAATACTGGTATTGGATAACAGAGCTGATACTGAAAATGTTGGTGGATCGGGTATCGGCTTCCAAGATCAGTTCAGCCGATGTCCTATTCTGGTCTATAAATTGGTGCAATAAGCCAATCTTGGCCCAAAACGTCTCATAACATTAAACATGTATTTTTACAAAGCTGTTCTAATTACTTTAAATGATAAATAACAGTTTGTGTTTAAAAAAAAAATCTATTATATTTTCAGTCTCTGCCTCAGTATCGGTTAATATCGGCAATCAGCAGACACTTAAAGCCAAAGTGTCGACATCGGTATCGGAACAGAAAAGGCTGGATCGGTGCATCCCTATCAGTAACTGTTAATAATCGTGAATAATTCTAAAAATGTATATTGTGACATCCCTACTTGAGGCAACTCCGATTACTCGACAGCAGATAGAACCAAGAATATGTAAGTATTAAACCCAAAATGTAGGGCTGCATGACTATGGCAAAAATCATAATTATAATAACAATTATTTTGGTGAAATCACAATTATTTCAAACAATTACTTCTATTCTGTCAAAATGTACCTGTAGAGAAATTACAGTCCAAATATAATTTCTTAGTAGTGTTTTGGGAGACTTACTGTAGATTAGACAAGAAGGAAATGAATTGTATTTTTTAATAGAGCAAAAATTTTAATCATTTATAATTGATTAACAGCGCAGCTCTTCTAAAATGTATTATGAAAATGCACAAATAAGTCTATCAAGGCCTATCGATCTCCAGCCTGTGTTGCCAAACCCGGCGCTTGTTTATCACTGCACCTGCCTTCAGTCACTTACTCTGCAGCCCCATCTGCTCGTGCACAGGCCTCACTTTGTCAACTATGATGGAGGCGCGCTGACTAAAGTGCTGACACACCGCGACACAGCCAGACACGTCATCAGAACATAAAGCCAGTTGGCCCGGACAGTTGGTGGCTCGACAGTTGGTAGTAAAAGGCAGGGAGGTGAGCTGTGCTGGATCTGCTGACAGTAATGCCTCACCTAATCCCTAATGCAGTGGTCCTCAATGTGTGGTACTGGGGCTGGACAGTAGAAACTGTATAGCGCTTTTTTTTTTTTTGGTTTGTTTTGATTCGTTTTCGCAATTTTGTTTTGAAAAATGACTATCAGTGGCATTTTTGCAAAGCTTTCATACAAACAAATACTTACTGCTTGATAAAAAAACAAAAAAATTATTGAGGTTTTTAAATTATTTGATATTGATTTAATTAAAATTGGATTGATTGCACAGCTGTATGTTTGGTCCTCTGCAGTTTTAATATTAATTTAGTTAGTTTAGAGATAAATCCATGTTTTGTTGTTTTTTTTAGCTGATTAGAATTAGAACTATTTTTTTTTAAAGATTTAGATATTTTAGATCTGGTATATACCTGGTTTATGTTTGGTTTGATGGTACTCAGAAAATTAAATAGTTTCTCAGGCGGTAGTTGGTATGAAAACGTTTGGGGACCACTGCAATAATGCATTTGTAACAGTGAGTAATGGTGTGTTTTTAGTTTCAAGTTTCCTTCAAAATGGCACAATCACTCAAAGCTTGTGTTGCAATGTGAAGACAGGAACTTTCACTTTTGTTTTGCCATCTCTAAATTCTGCTACTTTTTTTTTTGCAAAGCGTCCATAGTTCATTAAAACTTCAAAATGTGTTTAATTACATTGTTCCTTGAATTTAAGCTATAAGATTAACATTATTGTCTGTGTTATCCTTCCTGTTGGTGGGTGACTTGTCCCATTGCACTGCTGTTACGCCAAAGAATGTCTTTACAGTAATATGCCTTTAAATGTATCCACTTGTTTTTAGACTATGGGTTAGAGAGAAAACATTAGACTACATGTGGAAAAAATGTTCTCGTATAAATATGTGAAACACTACAGTAACAGCTTGTGCATGTGTCTTGATATCGTGCAGTATTATTTTGCATTTCTCAGATCCTCATTCTGCTTGTACTGACCGTCGGCGTCCACCTCGTTGATCATGTCCTGCAGCTCGGCCTCTGTGGGGTTCTGTCCCAGCGACCTCATGACGGTGCCCAGCTCTTTGGTGGTGATGGTGCCGTCGCCATCTTTGTCGAATAAGGAGAAAGCCTCCTTGAACTCTGCGGAGGAGCAGGCAGACAGCAGAGGAAGACGGTTAATTACGTTATAAGACTTTACTTTCGTTATAATGAATGTCAAGGTCACATTTTTGCTGACTAATACTAAATAAAAACAAAATATATATATATCATAAGGACTAAAATGACATACAATTTCATAGACTAAAAGTAAATCATTTCATAGTTTCATGTCACTTTCCAGCAGACAGCAGACACAGTTAATTTAATTGAATGAATTAATTTAGTTATTTTCTTCAATGCGTCATACCACTAATTAAAAGCTAAATACAAAGTCATCATGATGACTAAAATTACATACAAGACTATGACTAAAAGTAGATCTTTTTGTTGACTAAAAGTACTAATATCTTCAATCCTAGAGCCCCAAACAAACTCAACGTCAATATATGCTCCGTGAAGTAATGCAATACAATTTATCATTGTTATAATAAAAAAAAATCTTTTCAGTTTCACTAAAACTCTTTGGATTTAGTCAGGCAAACTAATATAACATTTTCGTCCACTACAGCTAAAACAAAAACAAATAGTTGACTAGATCTTGACTTAAGTTAAGTTTCTTGTCAAAAATGAACACTGAGCGCAGGTTATCCTACGGCTGCTATATCCCTGGATGTGTAATGATGGACCACTACACATACAAAAAGGTTAATTAATAGCTGCTGTGTTAAATAGCTTCACACCTGTCTGAATGGAGTTGTAAATATGCAGAGCCATAACACCACAGCTCAGTGCTATTGTTACAATATTCAGATTTCAGATATTTCTGTTATATAGAATAAACCTTTGGGTTGGAAATACAGAGATATGCAGATACTTAAGTAAGACTTATTCTCTATAAAAGACAATCTTGGTACAACTTTTAGCGATATTGCATGATTTTAGGGCTGAGTGATACAGCAAAAAAAATAAAAAATCATCATCTTTTTGTGATTATATTAATGTATTATTATTTTTTATCCATTTTATTTTATTACAAACTAAAAAAGTGACTTTGAATCAAAATTTCATGAACAAAAACACAACAGATTTAAATAAGTGCCATTTAACTATTTTAGTTCCAGCTCTAAGCTACATAATGTTTTATTGAAAGATGATGGTTTTAGACCCAAGCTAATCAATGACAATAGGAGCAGTTTTGGTGCTTTTAGATCAATCAATTAATAAAACTGATCTGTAATGGGGAACCTGCACTTGGACAGTGGCAGCAACAGATGATGCCACACAACACATTTAATATATACATTTTTTTGCAGGGAAAAACTGGAGAACATCAACTATTTATATATATTTTTTAATCTGGGTATTTGTCTGCAGCGATTCATAATCCATTTGAACAGGATGGCTTGGCTTCTTTCAATTCGTCATGACTCAGGATGCGGCGCAAATCACTGTCTCTCTGTTTCCTGTTCATTTTCAAACGCTAATGATCTATCAGGGGAGGGCGGATGCCTAATCAATCACACTCTCATTTCTACCCTGCTCTCCATCAAGAAAACACGAGCCCCCAGCTAACGAACGCTGAGGAGGAGGCCTTATTGAATCACATAGTAACCGAGTTTGGGATGGATCTAACAGTGGAGGGTAAACAAGAGAGAAGAGAGAGGGATGGAGAGAAGGGGAGAGGTGGAGAGGCGGGGAGAGAGCGATATTGGAGGGAGTGAAAGAGAGTGGGAAAGAGAAAGACAGAGAGAAAGGAGAAAGAGTGAGAGACAAGGAGAGATAAATAGAGAGATAGAGGGAGCAAGAGAAAGAGATGGAGAGAAGGGGAGAGACAGAGAAGCAGGGAGAGAGAGTAGACAGAGATACAAGAGCGAGAGTGAGAGAAAAGGAGACAGAGTAAACAGAGAGAGAAAGAGATGCAGAGAAATGAAGAAAAGAGAGGAGAGAAAGAGAAGGGAGAGAGAAAGAGAAATCAAGTAGAGAGTGAAAGACAGGGAGAGAGAGGAGGGAATATAGGATAAGTTAAAGAAGTGAGAGAAGAAAATAAAAAGACAGAGGTAGATAGGAGAGAAAGAGAGAGAAATAAATGAGAGGGTGGTGAAAGAGAAGGAAAAAAGAAAGAAAAGAAATGAGAGAAAAAGACAGAAAAAACAAAAATGAGAGAGAGAGAGAGAGAGGTAAGAAAGAGACCAGAGAGAGGTATAAGAGGGACAAGGAGAGACAGTGTGAGAGAGAGAAAAAGAGGAGAGAAAGAGGGAGATAAATAAATGGGAGACAGTGAAAGGGAGGAAAAGAGAGAGAGAGGAGAGGGCAATCCTGAGAATTTAAGGAGAGAGTCAGAGTAGGAGAGAGATGGAAAGAGAGAGAGAGTGAGTGAAAGAGGAGAGGAAAAGAGTTGTGTGGTCAAGTGGAAGAATTTGTTCTGTTCCTACCTGCAATCTGCTCCTCTGTTAGTTGGTCAGCCTGTGGTCAGAAAAACAAAGGAGGAGAGAGAGGAGGTTACAAATAAACAACTTACTCAACCATCAGCAGCAGCTAGGCATTTATACAAAGTTCATCGTCATCGCGTTCTTCGCCCTCTCCACCCGCCAACGGCCCAACACTGGAAACATTGTTCAGCGGTAACTTGGCCCGCACGCCTGGCCGTTACCACAGCTCTCTTGTACAATCCACCGGGGGAAGTATGCCAAACTTAGCCGGGACAAAGCCCAAAGTTTAGGCGGCATCGAGCTTTGGAATGTGTGAATCAGCGAAAATGTTGCTCGGTAACGTAAAAAAAGAAAAAAAGTAACTAAGATTTTCAACAAGAGGCTTTGTGGTTCCCCCAGTTTGAGTCAGAACCAAATTTTGAGAAACCAAATCTAACATGCTATCAATTTCTATTACTCTTTAAACATACATATTTTCCTGTAATGTGACAAAGGTTCGGAAAACACAAGATTTATTAGTTAATAAACCTGAACCAGCAGATCAGTGCAGAGAAACACCAAGGTCAACTGACTTTGGTGTATTATTACAATTGGTGATCGCTGCAGGTACAATATTTACATCTTTATCCATGAATAAACAAACTGACAAAGGCTAAACCTGTCAGATAACATTCTAAACCATTTCTGGCAAGTACAATTATGAAAATATAGTCAGGCTAATAGACTAGGTTGATTGATGCAAATTTGGGAGGTGACTCAACTGACAGGGCTCTGTTCAAACTCATTTTAAACAGAGATAAGTAACATAAACTATCTCCTCCAGCCAGAGCAATCTTGATTTCTATACAACAATTTCAACATTTTGGGAGATTTAAATTGAAGAGCTACACCATCTCAGGCTGCAAATTACTGGGAAAGGCTAACTGGACCCAAGGAAAAAGCTAATTAATTATTGAAAGCACAGGTAAATTCTAGAGTATTATTCCTCCAAACGTAAGACAAAACTAGGACAACTGCCATATAGAATCTCATTCAACATTAGCTCCAAATTCTCAGTTTGCGCCATTTAAATGTTATTAAAAGAATGGAGGATAAAACCATCTGTAAAACGTTTATGATAGACACTAATAAGATGAGACTGGCTGCTATGTTGCTGCTGCTCATTCACAATCAACAAAAGATAAGATTTAAACTAAACTTTCCAATAGGTTCTTCCAAAGCAACGGCAACAGAAAGCCTCACAGTGCTGGGCTGCTAGGTGATGTGTAGCTTTAATAAAAATGTACAAACTGCTGTCCTCAGATAAAACGTTGGTGGTGGGGTTGTTCAGGGACAACGCCGGAGTGGAGAGTTTTCTGTGGTCGACTGCTGCCTACAACAGGAGGGGAGCCTGCTATGTTGGCGTGGTTACTCTATAATGGCTG
>KN479955.1:63592-106093 GCA_000787095.1 Periophthalmodon schlosseri
CCCCTTCCCTCAGAGCAAACATGCAAGTACAGTAGACATTTTTATTCAAGTTTATATATGCAAAGTATGAAGTAGGGCTGCAACTAACATATATTACAGTAGACGACTAGTCAGTAATGTTGTCACAGTTTCGATACTAAGGAATTCACTCAATACTCGATACCGATTATGATGCCACAATGAAGAGAATGCTCCTTTTTAGTAACAGAATGTAATTTTCATATACAAAATGATAGAACTTTGTTTATGTTAGCATGAGGTCTTATATTTGTTCTGATGAAGCTCAAATGCAAACTAAAACTGTATAAAACTATCCATACCTGCTCAAATGGGTATCTAGTTTCGATATTAGTTTTAGTATCGATTAGTATCTGATTTTCGATATTTTTGACAACCCTATCAGTCAGTGATTAATTTTCTGAATGGTCGACAAGTCAAACGATTATTTCTATTGTACTTTCGGGCTTTTTAAATACTTTATCAACCGAAAAAGTTTGATGTATTGTGTCTGAAGGTTTCTAGATTGAGAATATTTACAGTTTTTTATTATTGATGAATATGAGAAATTGTTTAATCTATTTTGATATTTTAATAATGCCGCTTTGTTTGTTATAAAAAAGGTATTTTCATGTGTTTTAGAGTTCGTATAATCCAGAGAACGATTACAAAATACGACTACAATTAGTTTTTATAGCTGACATATAGCTAGTCATGATTAGTCAATTAACTGCAGCCCTAGTGCGACGTAAATATTGCATTGACATTATTACGTGTAACATGGCTGCAATTAGTTACAGAACTAACAAAAATATATTGATTTCACTTCAAAACCTAAAACCGGTTAAGCTATGACAGACTCATAGGACCATGGTAAGAAGAGTGATGTAACATTTTCTGCAATTAAAACTGTACATCAGCCGTTAGTGTCATTGCAACAAATTCATATTGTATCCGCAGATAGATGGATAGAGATACATGTTCAATACTACTGTGCTGCAATAAATCCATAGATGTTTTTTGGTGGCAGCGACAGGGGTCAGTGGAGGGCGTTTGGACACGGACCTGGTCCATAATGACACGCTTCCTCCGCAGCACTTTCCATCCACATGTTTCCTCTGAGTTAGTCACTTGTGCCACTGAGGAAGCTCCTTCAGCCCACTGCTGTGTTTATGCCATTGTATAAGCAATAGAGCCCTGGATACAAGACAAAATATCTCCACTACTGTGGACAACCAAGCTATAAATTTAAATGCTGTTGTAATGCTAAGGAAACAATTTATTTGAACCATTAGCTCATTTACTTAGCTCATTTAGTCATTTAAACTACATTTTACAATAACATTAAAAGTTTGCGTAGCTATAGGTGATTATTAGTCATGTGATGAGAAGATCCAGTAAGACTGGATCAGATTTAGATCTGTCAGTTTGACAAAGCACAGAGCTGACCTTTCACTTGGTTTTGAAAAACAAAAGGCCTCTCCTCGGAGCCGGCACAGATCGATGGAGCTGGGCTCGTGGACTTGAGGAGCTCATGCGATTAGCCGACATGATTCAATAACCTGTTCTGTTCTGCCCCCGCCCATCCTCTTCCTCTCTCCATTTTGATCTGAGAGGGAAATGTCAGGAGACACAACATGCCACCCAGAGCAGCTCCTGCGTCTAAAGCTCCATGTCTCTCTGCGGTGGCTGTGACCGGGCGCCCTCTCCTGCCTGAGTCACTTTAGTGTGGTGCTGTGTTGCTCCTGCTGCGCCACGCTGTCTCCTAAGCCTCCCCACTGTCTGTCTGAGGGCACTGGGTGTGGGCTGAGGAGGTGAATCAGAGCTATGGGTCCTCCCCTGGATCACAGTCTAAACTACAGGGTCTCACGGTGCAGCTCCACCATGGGGCCTACCCCGTCCTACACCAGATCTCTGTCCAGACCTTTCTCTCTGGGTGTCCTGTCGTTTCCAGTCTGAATGTGACACAGAGGAAACTCCCGTGAGTCAGCGCTCACTGTGGCGTATGGCAGAGCTCCACCACCAGGCCCAGCCCAGAGAGGCACAGAGGGTCTGAGAGGGGCAGAGCTGGCACCAGGACTCTTTGTCCTCTCAGGGCTGAGCGGAGGAAGCTGAACTCAGAGCATCACCTGCTCTCTGACAGTGCACTGTGTCAAAGGTTACACAAGGACTGGGTAAAACAAACTCACATTTTCTCTTTTCCAGCACTGGAGAAGCTTTCTAATAATACAAATAAAGGTTTTAGTGATAAATAAAAACTGGAGGATCTCTAACAGCAGCAATTTTCGACCATTTTAACAACCGCCACCATCCACATCAGCCTCTCTTCATCACTGAGGTGGCATGACAGTGATTTGAGGCTGTGAGTTTATCACTTAATTGGAGTGTGTCTTTACATTCACAGAGTAAAAGGTGCAGGAGCAGCTGTCAGCGTGACAGATGGGTGTGACACACACACTCCCATTGAGCGACACAAGCACCAACACAAAGAGAGGAGGTTTTCTATAGAGACTCTACAGAGCTCTCTGCACTTTGAGGATGGACAAAGCCTGGAGGCCGTGTGCCCTGTCTGTGGGAGGAGGGACCGGATAGTCCACCAGATGGCCTGCTGGTAGGGAGCTGGGTACTCCTCCACTCCTGCACTGGGACATTCAGGTAGTGAAATTTGACTTTTTGCCATAGTCCGATTATCAGCTTGTTTGTTGTCCATAAGAGGTGGCTGTAATTCTAATACCTCTTTATACAACACTTGGGTAAAGTGATTGGCCACGGTGGTGTGTATACAGTTTATATGGGCTAAGATCAGATCAACAGCTCTAAGAACCCTCCAGACACTGGGACAAAGTGAACTCACTGTTTGGAAGAAATAATCAGACCAAGATGTAAACATCAGGTGACTGCCACCGGTTCAATGACCCCCAGTTTCAAAATAGTACAAAGAAATACAACAGGGCAGGGTGTATGTGCTTTCATATAGGCCTGGTAGAGTTACACTGTGTCGATATAATTTAAGAGTCTTTTCTGTTTTCTAAAAAGATTCATATGAGCAGTTAAATATGTGTAGTACGGCCAAAGTTTAAAAAGAATTATTTTATTTGGACTGTCTGGTTCAATAGCTTATTTGAGAACCATTAATTTTATCAAGATGTTGTAATCACGCTATTAGCATATCTTAACTTAGTATGTAACTCTCTCCATGTAACTGCAGTGAATGGAACACGGCACAAGGCTAGGTGTTGCCCCCAAAGTAATCAATAATTCATAGGCGCAGATCGGATGTCCTTCAAGTTACTAAACAAGCATCTGCAAACAAGAGCGTAACAGGAACAGGATAGGGCCAGTGCACGGCCTCACTACTTATTTGATATGTCCACCTCAATGGGGGAGGCTCGCTCCACGTCAGTGCCCTTATTGACACAAGACAAGGGTCCGTGGATTAAACATTTCTAGGGATGCTGATACACAAGCCAACCCATAACAATACAACTTTACACTCCAATTACTGCGTTGCAACGTGACACTGCAAGGAGGCCGATACCATATATGGGCTATGTGATCACAGCACGGGAGGGGGTGGGGAAGGGGGGCAGAGAGGTCCGTGGCTTCTTGACTCCCTTGGGACATTAATGATCTATCAAGCCTGATGTTCAATGGATTTAGCTGGAAGGCCTATTTTCCACAAGCAGATCACTTCCACCCGGCAACTTCTCCTCTCGCGAGTGACGTCACACGAGGAGGGCTCCGTTTTGAGAGCCGGTTGCAGATGTCAGAGGTTTTAGAGCGCCTCAAATCCAATGAAATCCAGCGTAAAAGACATACAGTACACCAAACAGTCAACAGATACGACAATAATCGAACACAAAACATATACAGCTTGTATTGATTGATTTAGAATAGAAAGTATTGATGTAGTAGCCAGCGTCAGGCGGAGAGGGCCTACAAACGCACCAAATATTTGCATCACATCAGAAATTTGCACAGAGACAACCAAATCAGCCTGCAGAGCAAAAACAGACAACCCATGGAGCCTTCAATAAAGGCGGAACTGCGTGTCCTATCTCGTTCACAGCAAGACCAGATCGTCATACAATGTTGCAAAACCCCTTTTTGACAAAGCAACAAAATGTACGCCCATTCATTTTCAGCGGCGATGCGTTGTAAAGAATGAGATATGATTGGTACAAGATACAAGTGCCATTCCCCATCATGGCACAGCTCTGCTCCGACGCCATGGTGCAGACGAGGAAAAAAAGCGAACCAACCGCTCCTATGGCTTTTCATTCGTAAAACATAATCATAATCTTAACACATTCTGCCCTTTACCCCATTAGGCGATCATAACGTCCAGTTTCCTTTATTACAATGGCTTAAAAGGTATTTATGTGGGTATATGGCGTTGTAATAACCGCGAGGGAGGCTTCCTTACACGCCTTCAGGATAAAACCCGACGCACTTATGGTAGGAGAATTATGCTGTAATAACTCAGAATAGCATGGTAGTTATGGCGATACCACCCAATGTAGTCCAAGATTTCATTCGATAGTCGCAGCAGTGAAACCAAGCTACTTCACCCGATATGGCTAATATATTGCTGGATGTCATGAACTGCGCAATTATAGCGAAATACAGGGTCATTTTGATGGCCATTACCGACACAAAACGACAAAGACAAGCATAAAACGTGCTATTAAGCTTGTAAGTTTAAAGTAGAAAAAAAACAGGCGTTTTCGATTATAGCATAAACGCGCAAAAAGAGAGTGCGTAATTTGTGCGTAACCGGTGCGTAATTTGTAGGTTGTATGCGTTTAAACTCACAGAAAACGGTAACAGAGACATTTAGGTACAAATGCAAGAATGAATGGCATACATACCATGTCGGATGGTTGTGTGTGCTTGTGGGTCTGGGCAGGCAGACTCGGGATGTGGTCGGTCCTTAGATGGAGCTGCACTGGCGGGTTAACGGTGTGTATATTGGCCCCGCTCAGAATGGGGGGTTGCCTGAGTGTATCCCTCCGCCGCACTAGTACTGATCACTCACTTCCTTATTTCAATTCAGCAGCAGCAGCAACAGCAGCAGCAGCATAGGCCTGGAGCAACACATGTCAATCACTGTACCCAAAGCGCCTGCAGTGCACCGAGCATCCCTGCTCTCATACATTCATGCATGGTCAGGGATGCAGCAGATGTGTGCACTGTATAATAGTTTAATACAATATTTGGGAATGAGTTTTAATGTTAGAACCATGGTATATTACTTAATAAACCTGTACATAATGCATTATATACCACAGCCTTTGCACGTGATGGCTATTGATCAACACAATCAGTAACGTACTAAAATTGAGTAATGCATAACAGTTTTAAGTGTATAGGCTACTAAACTAAACTTTGGTAATGGTGGGTCTGGTAACTGTTGAACTAGGACTGTATGTGCTTTACTTTGCGGAATGCAGGTAAGTTTTGAATGAATCTGTACAGCATTTATCGTATGTAACAGACGTTAAAACTCATGTATAAGTTTTAACATCTACATAATTAGCCTAAGGGATTGTTCTAACCTATTTGTGTTTTTTAAAGTGGGGATGCACTTAACTGTACACTGTGATGCCCTGTTACCTTTAATGTTATTTTATTATGCCTTCTTAAGATGTAATTCCATTGATAAGTCTGTTAATACTATATTTTTTATTGTTATGATTAGATAACTAGGTAATTAACCATGCAGTCTAATTTTACAACTCAATGCGTAAGCACGAATACCACCCACAAATGTACCCCCTGACTGTAGTCTCTAATCTAGGCTTAAAAACTGTTTTTATAAGTGCTGAAAAACTGCAATTACATGGCACTATTTGACGCCGGCGGAGGGATCGCTGTGGTGAGAAGCGCAGCCCGGTTGGCACTGGAGAATTTGCCGTGGTGCTTTGAGAAGGCGCTTTTCATTGGCTACGGCGGACCTGCAATATTATACTCCATGTGTCCGCTTTTCTGATTGGCTACAGCGGACCTGCATTGCACCAGGCAGTGGCACTTGATTGAAATATTATAAATATAAATACAGGCTAAGATATAAACCAAATGTATCACAATGTGGAGTTTTGATTGCGTTATTTGCCCAAGATATTATGTATAAATTTGCAGCCCTGTGGCTCCTCTGGATGTGGAGAGAACGTTTGAAATGTCCCGATACAGGAAGTGCGCATCTCTAAAACCACTAGTACTGCGTATTGTAAATATTCAAGGAAATCCCGTTCCTTTATACTGATTCACAGTGCTTAATGTACATTTACGCATATTTATAAAACATATTTTGTCCAGTTTTTGTAAGTTAAACCGGACTAAACGCGGCCAAAACATTACAGTTGCTTTTGCGGTGTGGCACAGTCTCCAGTCTATGGAAGCTGAGCATGTGGAGTAGTGTGAAGTATCACTGACTAAAGCGCCATCTTCTGACCAAAACGTAGAACACTGTAAATAAATTATAACGCAAACGGGCACTGACATAACACATCTTTTATTTTTATAACAGTATCAAATATATAAGTTACATCGTCTCAAGTTTTAGTTACAATATATGGGCATAAGCAGTAGGGTGCTGCTGGTGAAAGTAAAAGTAGGTAGGGCCTTTTACAATACACTGTGACAGGGCCTTCAAATTATAGGCTAAGTATTAGGTTTGTAATTACAGTCTTTGAAGGAGGAGTGTAGTAGTAGTAGTAGCAGTAGTAGTAGAAGACTCAGTAGCAACAGTTGTAGAAAAATGGTGATGTAGGCCTATTGGTATTTAACAATAGTAAGGGATAGAAATGGTAGTAAGCCCTACCTAAATAAAATTGCGAAACATTTGCAGTATATGCAGTATTATTTGGACTCTTGCCCACTGACATCGTTTCAGATAACAAATTTTGTCTACATTTTTGCGGTAGACCTTTTAAAACCAGCGTTAGACTGAGAACTAAAGAATTAATTACACTATTCCACACAACACAAACAAAATTCCTTGCATAAAATTCCCCAAACATGTGCTGACAAATCTCTCCATAGTTGGGTGTATTTGCAGAAAGAGGCTCCTGTGGCAGTTCAATCACATGACGACTGATGGAGATACAAGATAGCGAAAATATGAAGCTGAAACGCTATGGTTATGCTACGGACTAATGTGCGGACACAGCATAGTTCAAATGTGTATTCATGAAGTACATTGATTTACTTTGGGACATATGACTCTTACGTCAGAGCCATGCAGTTCTAATTATTTGCTGCTAAAGACTTTAAATTCAGATGTCTTGGAACAGTTTGTGAGAAATCTCAGACATAACGTCTAACTCTTATGTCTCTTCTAATGTAATTGTAATGAAATATGTTTTTGTTTTTTTGTAAATGTATTTATTTAACGCAAGACAGACAAACATAGTGACCAGTCATATACAGTGGTGACAAGTGGTGATAAGACACACCAAGACATAACAAGACATAACAAGACATAACATGGTTTGTAGATGTATAAAAAAAAAAACGTATTATAGAAATATGTGTTTTTAATGTGTATTCACCTGCCCAGGGACTGCAGATGGAAAGTAGCAGTAGCTAAATCAGGTAAAAATCATATTTTCTTTTGTAAGATTAATTAATTTGTACATGGTGCCTGACAAATAAAGAAGAAAGAAACAAATAAAAGAAAGAAAGAACTGTGTCTGTCCACATGGCCCTTAAAAATGGCACAAAAGTAGCTTATACCCTCTGTCCCAACTTATGGCCTATATTGTCATCTATCGATTGAATTATTTATTTGTATAATGCAATATTTATATAGGCCTATTTTTATGAGCCGAAATGTCTGTGTGGTGACCTACTTTTAATTGGCCCATTATTGACCCCCGTCCTCCACATGGCACAGAGTTGTTTAAAAGTGTTAAAGGCTGCTACCACATTTTTCCGTATTAGAGCTGAAACCACACATTTGTAGTATAGTATTTTGCTTTTACAGCCACAGGAGCTCCGTGACTGTGTTTACGTGCACACCAAGCACAAAGGATTATTTAAATGACATGCAAACTGCTAAATCTGATGTGAGCAATCAGACGGACCATGATCAGAAAGACAGCACTTCATTTTGATGCTTACATGTCATTTTTATAATATTATACCTCCAAAATGTCAGTAATAATTTAGATCAGGTCAGATTTAGATTGTACATGTAACCACAGCTAGTTATATCCAGTAGTGGAAGAAGTACTCAGTGTTGTTACTTAAGTAAAAGTACAGATACCGGAGCAAAAAAAAGTAAAAAGTACTCAAGTAAAATTAAAAGTATCACATTAAAATATCTACTTAAGTAAAAGTATTAAAGAACCTGTTTAAAAATGTACTTAAAGAGCAAAAAGTAAAAGTATTTCATGCAGAGTTTGACGTCTTAAGCCTTTAAATGTAATGATTTTGATAGAAGTACTTTAAGAGCAAAAAGTAAAAGTATTTCATGCAGAGTTTGACGTCTTAAGCCTTTAAATGTAATGATTTTGATAGATTCAGTTGTTTCTGTTGAACAAAATTCAGCACAAATTTCTATAGTTTTTTTTCTAGCTATGTTTATTTGTATATTCAAACTACAAATGTGTTAAAAAATAAACCCCTCAGACTTTTCAGCAGGTCTCAAACAATAATAAAAAATACTTTTACTTTTCAGCCATGTTCAAAATGTAGTGGAGTAGAAAGTACAGATACCTGCTCTCAAATGTAGTGAAGTAAAAGTAAAAGGTATCTACTTAAAAAATTACTTGAGTAAAGTGCAGATACCTAAAATGTATACTTAGGTACAGTACTTTACTACTTGCATTACACCACTGGTTATATCTGATGTGAGTAATCTGATTTCTGTACAGGTTTTGTCAACAAAAAATCAGCTTTTTTTTTAAATATAGAAAGAGTTATTTTAAAATCACTTGTACTTTGTCTTCCAAATACAACAGTCGCTCTAAAATTGCGGTATGTGATTATTCAGATTTTTACTGGCCATGTAAACCCAAATGATAGGTTAGATAAAAAGATAGAGAGATCTGATACTTTGCTGGGCGGCATGGGACCAACTCATTTCATTCTTTTTTATGCTTAGACCAATTAGTGGTTTTAGTTACTTATATTTTAAATTCATTGTTCCACCAAAGCAGTGTTTAGAAAATGCCATATAGCCCGGCCTATGGGAGCCTCTTTTCAAAGGACAAGTGCCTTATTACACCCCCACCCTCCTCTTGTAGCTCTCGAGGCCAACACGATACGCTTGATTTCCATGTTTTTCCCCCTTTTCATTTGCCCATATACACGCTGCTCTATATACACACCGTGAGTTAAATGCATGACTGATTTAATAAGTATTTTTTTCTCCAAAGATGGGGGATGCCGCAGTGGATCGGTGGGGCCAGTGGTAAAGTGCATTGGGGCCACTTTGTGCTGATTCTTGAGTTCCACGTGGCTTCACATCAAGAGGAATTAAATCACACGCGCTCGCTCTCCGCATGTCAGGACCAAGGCGAAGGTCCGATTTATTTAACCGGCCCCTGCTGTAATAACTTAAAGCCTGATTTGAATAGAAGACAGGCAAATCAAATCATACAGAGCCAGAGCACTCATCCAGTAGCATAATAACAAAGGCGTGCGCTGAATTCACTTGTATCACTTGGTATTTCATAGTAGCAGTGTCTTTAGAGATAGAATCAGAGCGGTGGCATTTCAAACTACCAGGGGGGAGGTTAGGAAAAGGATAGGTTTTAATGTAGAAGAATATAAGCTGTATTGTACTACTGTGTAACTTTTCTTGTGTAGGGTTCCGGTCAACTGTCTGCTCGTCTCCACGGGGATGTTATTACTGTGCCTGGAGTATGGCATTAAAACGGATCTGTTTTGAATTCAATGAAGAAAAAACACGCATCCTGACTGAGTGGGGTCGCCTGTCCAGATCGCACCTGTAACTTGGTGGTGACACCTGCTTGTCTCCATGGAGATAGATGCGTCTAATGCAATTCTGTGGAACAATGTCAAGGAGAAAAAGAAAAATTACACAGTGTACCTTTAAAGCATTCACTGTCAACCTCCTTTTTCCAGTGAAGAAACACAAACCTTTGCTGGGGTACACTCTTGAAAACCATGTATTCAAAATGTTGACCAGTTTACTTGTGCTTTTCTCATTGTGCCCTTGGGCAAGACACTCTGCCCAGGTTGCAAACAAGCGTGATGGTGTGTGATGGTGAGCGGCTGGAGAGAGTATTAATAATACATTAAATTTGACTTTGAGTCCAGACTAATGCAGTATTATTAATGTGCCACTGTGGTTGTTTATGCAACACTCTGGTAATGGACTTTAATAAATAATGAAGCATATGGCTATAAGACCATGTTTACCACACAACACAGTAAACGATCTGAGTTCTGGTGATTCTCTGTGGTAACATGGACGGCTGAGCTGCCACATATTAAGTGTACGGAGTTGAGGTTTTAAAGTAAAATGTGTCCCTGTTGTCTGAATCTATGCCATGTAGAAGAGAGCTGACAAATATCTTGTTTTTGGGGGATTATCTTGATGACAAGAGACGATATTATAGCAATCCATCCAGATTGTGCTGGCACATGTCACACCACTGAATGCCCTTGTTTGAAAGATTCGGTTTTGTTTCACTTTCACTTGATTTTCAAAATTTGAATTTCACTAGAACTTTATTTTCTAATACATCTCCCATTTCTAATATTTCATGTTTGTCTTGTAGGTGTAGGTGTTTTTTGTGTGTGGCAGCCCGTGTATTCAAGATAAATAAAGCAATTATGATCTTGATATTCAAGTAAAAGTACAAGTAAAGCATTCTCTTTCTACTCTACTCTATACCTGTGCCTATTATATTATTATTATTATTATTAATAATAATAAGACAACAAATCTGAGAAAGTGATTATATTGAGAATTTATTTACTATTTTAAACACTCAAGGTAACAATGGGCTGGACATGACATGCACAAAATATATCAAAACTTTCTGGAGACAGCTGAGTTAGGCGCTGTCCGCTCCTTTCAATCAAC
Source organism: Periophthalmodon schlosseri (assembly GCA_000787095.1). NCBI lineage: Eukaryota > Metazoa > Chordata > Actinopteri > Gobiiformes > Gobiidae > Periophthalmodon > Periophthalmodon schlosseri. The sequence continues at coordinate 74,652 of KN479955.1, forward strand.
AGTAAGGTGGGTGGGTGTGGGACGGGGGCATCTAGAGGTAGAGCCCCTCTGGTGTGCCCTCCTGTTTCTTGTACAAAACGTTCTCTTTTGATTTCTTGAAGTCTTCGTTGGTGACTTTCATGCGGCGTTCACGTAAAGCCATGAGACCGGCTTCTGTGCAGATGGCCTGGGGAAATAAACATAAGGGTATTAAGAAACTGGATCAAAAGTACCTAGTTTTGTAGTTATGATTTAGCATTCGTTATGAACTAAATTTGCAGCCAGTGTAACCAACAGACTAGTTAAAAAATACCATGGCAGCGGCAATTTTTCTTAAAATTGTTCATTATAATTCCTCTTAATTACTGCAAAAGCTCCCTCCTGTTAAGTCTGCGTTGCCAGATGCAACTTATAATTAGGTAACGCTAGGCTGTGCTGCTACACATCCACCACATGAGGGCAGCAAAGGTCAGGTATTGAGCAAGTACATGTATTAATGGTACGAAACAGAAAGCAGCTCGAAAGAACTGAATCCAACGCAACACTGAGTGGTGCTAACACTTAGATCTAGTTGTTTCAAAGGGTTTTCAGATCCTAATTTCTGCCACTCCAAATTTCCCTTTCTGGTGAAGTCCCACAGTACGTTTGACTTTTGATTTCTGAATAGATTCTCTCTTCGCTTTTTCAGATTAAAATGAAATAAATACATTTACACTATGGCTACAATATCACTGTGAGGGTTATACATGTCCATCTTGGAACTACTGTGTTAATGTGTAAACAAAGACCTGCGCCCTCATACAGTACATGTGATCAGCTGGGATTTGTAGTCCTGCCTCTGTTCTGTTCTTAACTCCATCTTGATTGCTTTCTCAGGTTTGTTTTGTTGGTGCTGATCCACATTAAGATCTGACTCTGTGCCAGACAGCGGGACTCTTAGATCGATACAGGGCTGGAGCCGGAGAGGCAGACCACCACATATTAACCTCTACAAAAGCATTTCTCAAACTGTGGTCCATTCAACACTGGTGGAACACGGAGCAGTCTGTTTGAGTATGTTTTATTTTGTGACAAATATATTTCACGTTTTGTCATTCTTTGGGTTAAGCACCATTTAGACTACCTTAACCACATTATTCATGGTCTCATTTTAGATGTTTAGCTCTAATCTAGGCCTGATAAAGTCTGGGTTTACCTGATGGTCCTGTTAAAGCCAATAACAAGTGGTACTTGGTGTGAAAAGTTTGATATCCTCTGCTGTACAGCTCTCCCTTTAGTTTGTGTAACGTATATAGTTGATACTTTGCAGTGACATCACACTAGGGGTGTTCTACATGTATGTGAATGGTGGAATGTTCAGCAGTTATCATAGGGACACAATGCACACATTTGCAAACACTGCCAAAAATGTTTTTAGTCTAAAAACTCAATATATAGTACACAGAGTATCAATAGAGACTCACTTTAATGTCGGCTCCCGAGAGGTCGTCCTTGGCCAATATGAGGTCGTCGAGCGTCACGTCGTCAGCCACCGTCATGCGGCTCGTGTGAATCTGGAAAATTCGCCTTTTGGTTTTTTCGTCTGGCAGTGGGAACTCGATCTTACGGTCAATTCTCCCTGAGGAAGGCAGAGGAGAGAGGAGAGATGATGAAGCCCATTGAACAAACAATGACCACATCGTTTCAGTTTTAAAAGTCTATAATTATCAGTTTTCCATTATTATTCCTACAAATACATACTTTTAAAATATGTTTTTATCAAATACCTGCCTACTGATGGCACCTCCCACCAGTTTATGAAGTAAAAACTTATTTTAGCAATTTTGTGGAATCCCAACATACACAATATTGACAGACTGCATAATTATCTCTACTGAGCCAAAAACAAAATAAATATTAACACAGCAAGCAAATCCAGACATTCATCTCCTAAAACTGTCCCTTAAAATGACTGCTCCTTTACTTCTCAGAGTGAACTGCCCCAGTCTGACACCCACCAGGTCTGATGAGGGCCGGGTCCAGCGTCTCGATCCTGTTGGTGGCCATGATGACCTTCACATCGCCCCGAGAGTCGAAGCCGTCCAGCTGATTCAGCAGCTCCAACATGGTCCTCTGGATCTCCCTCTCTCCGCCCGAGTTTGAGTCATACCTGCACCACACACATATATTTATGTCAAATATAATACTACACAATCAAGTGTAGTGGCTGGTAACAGTGTTGAGCTGTGAGTGGCGTCAAGAGGAGAAATTACATCTTACCATTCTACCATATAATATAAGTTAAATTACATGGGGAGTAGACCAAAAGCTGTCTAAAAATATTTTTTGTTATAAAGCGCAAGGTTAATTGTTGACACAATCCTTCGCAGATTGAAAATGACTACCAGATGGCAATTGAAACGATTGTTGATTAAAGAAGCCTTTGTCCAGATGATGACTACCTCTGAAACATTTTCCATCAAGGACCACTCCTGAACAAATGAGGGACTGCATCTGTCACACAAAGCTAATAAATCTCTGAAATGAAAACATAGGAATAGGAAAATGTTACACTTCTTTCTTTTAACTTGCATGATTACTGACTCCTACTGTATTAACAAAAGTCCAGTGGCTTTAACCACAGGCACTTTGATACAGTTACACCTGGAGCAAATTGTTCTGACTTCAACAAACCAATGTGACCTGCTGCTATATTTAACTCTAAAGACTCAACGCCTCCTTTCTCACACTCTCCTCCGGTCTCCTGTCTGCTCAGGTGCTACATTGGTCTCTCAGGTCGGAGCTCTGAATAAACCTTGCACAAACCTCTTGGTGGGTCTGTCACAATAACACATTTACAACGGCGATATATAATAAAGAATATATACACAAGACGATAATATTGAAACTAAATATACCTAAAGCAGGATTATCTCACAAAAACTGTTCTAAATGTGCAGTATCATTAAAAACATGAGCTGTAGTAAATAAATAGCAGAATCAAACAGTTTAGTAGTTAGTTTCTATCTAAAATGAGTCACAGTAGTTATTTATTCACCCCTCATGTTTATTGTTAAGTATTTTATAGTTATCTTGATTGTTCTTATTCTCCTTCTGTTCTTGAACTTTGCACTGCAATTTTCCCTTTGTGGGACAAATAAAGGTTTATCTTATTTTCTCTACAGCTCAAATCTGATTGTAGTACAGAAAAATAACTAAAGGTTCCATGGTAGTACAAAGAAAAGGTGCCCACAATAAACATTAACCCCCAAATAGTCTTCCATCGTCAATACAGTAAGCATTGTAAGAGGCCTACCTTTTGGTGCCGATGGCATCGATCTCGTCGATGAACACAATGGAGGGTGCGTGCTCCTCTGCCACCCGGAACAGCTCGCGTACGAGTTTGGGTCCATCTCCCAGGTACTTCTGAATGAGCTCCGAGCCCACCACACGCAGGAAGGTGGCCGACGTCTGATTGGCTACAGCCTTAGCCAAAAGCGTTTTACCTGAAGCACAAAGGAGTAAGGATTCAAATCTCTGTGCAATCTCCAAGCTTCAAATTTCCAGTAATAATGAACAATTTGATAATCATTATTAGTATTATCAGTAGTAGAAGTATCATTAATATTGCGACTACTGATAATACTAATACTAATACTAATAATGCAATGTGTTATGCCTTATATGGCCCTGTTCTAGATAAGCTTAAAGCATGATGCCCAAACTTCGCTTTGACCCCTAAAAAGTTGTGAAACAGTTATAAACTGTGCTTGGAATATGTTAAGAAAGTGAGGAATAAGTTTGAACCACAAAGAACAGTCTAAAGTTAACTACCTCTGTTTATCACATTTTTTAAGATGGTAAAATCTATTGGGTACATCGCCTTTAAGAAAACTTCAGCACTAAATAATTTAGCCTGCCATTTAAGAGTTTTATTACAGTGCCTAATGCATCCATTTATACCATCAAATGGAGCCCTGAGGCAACTCATCAAACCCACAACTGAGTTTTTCGACAGTGACCGCAAAAGTCACATTTTTCACCATAAAATGCACCAGAAATAGTATCATCTTTCTTTTGTTTAATAGCTGCTCTAATGTGCGTATACTTCTAACTAACAAACAGATCTACTTCTATAGCCCAAGTAAAGCTCACCCGTGCCGGGGGGTCCGTACAGAATGACTCCTTTGGGAGGTTTGATGCCCATTTCTTCGTAGTATTCTGGATGTGTGAGAGGAAGCTCCACTGACTCCTGTTGAACAAAAAGCCACACAGTAAGAAACAAGAGGTATTCACAGGCTAGAGGTCACTATGGAAAAATGCAAAACTAAAAACAAAGCTGATTAAAACAAACTTGCAAAGTAATCTTTCAAATAAAGATGAAGTGATATATGCATTTTCAAATGTTGTGGTCAATAACAGTCCATTTATAATTGTGAAAAAGTTGAACCTCAATTATATTTACAGGCATGTTTTAGCACAGTATTGTTTGAAAATCTTCACCGGGATTCACAAAAATAGAGATGTTGCCTTTAGTCAACATGGCCAACGCCTATTGTAGTCCCATGAACAAAATCATTGTGCCAGTCAAATGCTTGAAAAACAAAATGTAAAAGGTTGTAAGATTTAAAAGAAATCAAGTGTGTTTTGAAAAACATGGGGCCCACATTCTCTAGTACTTATGTTCATATTTGATTTTTGAGAATTGTTTTTTTCCCAGAAAAAGTAACCACTTGAGGCTAAAATATGTCATACCTTGATTTCCTGGATCTGGTTGTCTAGTCCTCCAATGTCTGCGTATGTTTCCTGTGGAGCTTTTTCTACTTTCATCACCGTAACTAAAGGATCTGTGTCATCCATGAGGACTCCAATGACAGCATGTACCTATAGAAGCATAACAAAAAGTAGTAGAATTCAGTTATTAAACAAGCACACCATGAAAAGGTTTGGCTCAAAATAATTATACCAAAATAATTTGAATAATGTCATCTCGTTCAATTTGTGGAGCATAAATCTCACTTACTGCTTATATCTTTAAGCAGTCATTTTAACCAGTGTAGTCACTTGTATATGTTAATGATAAAATGATGGGCAACAAAGTCTAATTTTGTTATGCCAATTTAATATTTCAGAGGATTTTTAGCCTATGGAGAATAATCATAGACTATAGAGGGGGGCCACCATAGTCTCTTGTATTAATAGACAACACTGGGGTCTGTGAATATTGTATCATGACAAAACAGCAGCAATTTTGTTTGTATAATTATACCATTCCTAACACTTTTAATTGATTTGACATGATAACGTACCTTGTGGTTAAGCAGCACAGAGCAGCCAGGCTCCAGGAGGTCTTTGTCCACAAACGACAGTATACTGACGTAGTGCTCTGACCCGACGGAGGTGGAGACAATGGCGTGGTTATCGTCGATGATCTCCTCCAGAGTGCCCACAGACATCGGGGTGCCTCTCAGGTCGTCCACTTTAGACCTCTCCTCCTGCCATGGCAACAAGGACTGAATGTTAAATGTCTGCTTTTGACAGTGAATTTAAAAAGGTGCATGATGTATGTAACTTTTCTTGTGGAGAGTCCACCACCTATTTGTCTCCAGGAAGATGTTATTGCTTCCCTGAAATATTCCACAATGTGGCTTTAAACTTATCTCCACCGAGACAAGTAGGTAATGGCACCAGGCCAAGTTAAAGGTCGGGGGGGAGCTGGCTCACTGTAAGAATGCATGTTTTTAGGCATTTTTAAACAATAGAAATACCCATTATGAAATAAATACTAGACAGATTAGTTAAATGCCATACTGTGAAGCATTCCAAGCAAAGCCATGAAATCTTAATGGAGATAACCAGAAAAGTTACACAGTGAACCTTTAACATTATGAATAAAGGTCTGACCTCCTGCTTCTCCTCTAGAGGCTTCATCTGCTCCTGGTTTCTGATGAACTCTTCCTCCATCAGCAGATAGTCTTTGATCCGCTCCTGTTTCAGCAGCTTCAGACGGCACTGAGTGTGAGGGGTGACTGGAGAGAGAAAATTAAAAACTTATAATGGCTGCTGTGTACTACCACCATAAAAACTGTTGGGTGTATTCTGTGCTGGGTTTCTTACCAAGTGGTAGTTTGCTGGCAGCATCTGGTCCCTTGGTCTTCTTCTTTTTCTTTCCAACTCTGGTGGGAATGGGGGGTTCATACTTCTTTTTCTTATCCTACAAGTTCACAAGTTATGCACTATGGTTTGTAAAGAATGAATTACAACATTCTGTAGACACATTTAACAAAACAAACAGTAGAATTGAAGTCTTATTCAATCGCAAAAATATAATGCAGATACTAATTGATCATAACATAATAGCGATAATGATGTTTAGGAAATGCCCCGATTCAAAACACATTGATTTAGCATCTTCTTGTCGCTGTGTCATCCTCACCTTGTCGTCTTTCTTTCCTCCTCCCGGTCCGTGTCCTCCGCTCTGACTTTGTCCCTGTACAAAAGAACATTTCAGTATAAAACTCCTAAAACGGGCAGCCGTTAATCTTTCAATTTGTACAGATTTACAAAACAGCAGCGTTGTTTACGTGGAAGCGAGAGCAGCCGTGACTTAGCAGTTAGCTCTAAACATCTTTAACGTGACAGTTCCAACAACCACGCAGATTATTATGCATTTCTCGGATCAAGACAACACTTTACAGGTAGAGAGCGTTAAACAGAATAAGGGTAAAGTTACTCATAGATAAATAATAGCTGCAATGAAGCGGCATAGCAGCCCAACAGCTAGCCACAAGCAGACCAATCATTCTGCATTTTTACTAATTAAACCAACTGATCAGACTGCCTTTCAGATGAACACTTAGGATTAACATTCCAATACCATTTCAAAGAGTAATTTAAGTCTCTCTGGATAGATTATATAGCTTGATTTCAAAGTAAAATCCTCGCAAAGAAAACTGCTTGCTCACTTACCATTGTTGCTTGTCGCTTGATTATGACGTCAGAACATTACGCGTTCTCCGCACGACAAAATGACAGCGTTGTTAAAGCGCCCTCTAGGGGTGACAAGAGTGTGGTGATATTATATGGATGATATTTATATTAAATCTAAAATAATGGCGTATTTATGGGTTTCAGCTTGTTATTATAGATGACATTTTGAGGACTTTTCACTATTTTCCATCATTCTGAAACCCACCTACCTGCTTTAGTAACCGAATGAATAAATAGGCCTAGTAATCAAGGCTTTATAGGTTATTATTAAAGCAGTAATTAAAGCCAAACCATAGCACAACATTTTTACTCAATTAAATCATCCTCTTTATCCTCATACTGTTATATGGGGGCAGACAGATTTTCACACATACCTATAGGCCTAGGGTATCCCTAGAAGATGCTTTTAATTCACAGAAATCAAATAAATGAATAATTTGGAAGGACAAAACATCCTATGTTTATTTTAAATACCCTTAGCAACATAGTATAGAGTATAGTAATCCTTTTGCAACCTAGCATGCCCTAATTAGATATAGGCTTACCTTCAGCATTAATGGCCTCCCTTCATTCTCCTGCATGTGTTGTCTCTTGATGTCACGTGGGGCTCGTCAAACCAAATCAATTAGTCTAACGGTCGTTCATGTGACAGATCAATAATTATGTATACACTACTTCAACAATTCGTACCCATTCTAATTATGACATTCAGGTAATTAGCAGAGGGCTGCTGTGGCTCACTAATCTGCCTATTGAAATGCATTATAGACTTATATATCAAGACATATTCTGATGTAGAAGACAGTAGTCAGTTTATAAAAGGGGGTTTGCAAGTTCCAACAGTTTTTAATTATAATGTTCCACCTGTTACTTACATGTAGAATGTGGACTCACTTGTTAATTGCAACCCATTTGCAACTGTAGCATAGAAATGTAAATGCTATACATGATGAATGATTGAAGTATTTAAATATATATATATATATAAAAAAGATGGAAGAGAGGCCCAGATACCCCTTAGACTATAGTTAAAATAGCCTATTTTTCAAACACTTGTGCAAGAATGTAGTTTTAGTGTCTTAGTCCAATATGTCATGCAAAAAAGCTCCAGACAGAAACTCGCCAAAAACATTTTCAAAAATAACTTCCTCATATCCATCTGTCTACTTTGTACTGACACATTTATTATTTCCCGTTTTTATTTTGAATTTATTAAAAAAAAAAAACAATAACAGGTGCTGGCTTTGTAACAGCACCACACATCACTTGCCTATTCAGCTCTGACAAAACACCTCTATTATTACTGATTTAAAATTGCTTGGCTGTTTTATGAAAATTCTCTGGTACACTGCATTTTACTCTCTTTTTACCATGATATCCTAACCTTGGCCATGTTGAATAAAGTAGAATGTGTTTACCTTTTGTTGTAGCTTACATGGCTGTTCCATTAGAGTGTAGAGTGTGATACTATAATGCGCCGATATCACTGAGACAAACCAGGGGGGAATGACAAAGACTCACTGTGCTTTCTGCATTTACACACATTTCCATAGCTCTTCATGGCCTGCCAGCTTATTGTTTCCATGGAAATGTTAGCCCTTTGCCAGGAAAGTTCCACAGCATAGCATTAGGTTATCTAACTGCATGGTGACAACCAGAAAAAAACACCCAGTTACAGGTCAGATCTGTGATTGATAGTAAAAATCCACAAGTTTCATTTTTTTTTTTTTTCTTTTTTTTCTGAGCTATTAAAAACACTGCATGTTAGAAGTTGTGGAATATTCCAGGCAAACCAATAACATCACCGTGGTGACAGACCCTCCCCCCTTCATTCCCCGCCAGAAAAGTTACATAGTACACCTTTAATTTGCGCAGGCAGTAACATTGGCAAAGCAACTCATCTCCAGAGTTGTCTCCATAGCAAAGAGTGGAGGCCGCTGCTCGGTACAGTTATTTTTAGAGTTCGTATAATTCACTTGGAGATGATGAAAAGGTTTTGTTTGTGCGATATTTTGATTGCAGACGCTGATGTTTGTGGTAAGACAAAAAATAGAAGAGAAGTGTTGTTTTTAATCAGGAATATTGTCTGGCAGAGGTTTCTTTCTTACTTTATTTATACAGAGGGAACACAGTGAGAGCACTTGGGCTCTCTTTTTTATGGGCGCCCTGTTTAAAATACAATACAAGCAGAAAAACTAACAAAACAAATAGGTGCAGCTGTGTGTATAAAACTTCATTACCAGATTATTAAATTGCGATTGTGTCACCAGCGTATCCAATTTTGCTTTTCCTTGGAGTGTATTCCATTTTTGTGAAGAAAAACTGCTAAAAGCCTCTTTCCCGTCTCAGTTTTTGTGCAGCTAGTACTTAGCTTTTTATGCAGTCAAATGTTCCAGTGTCAATGATTAACAAGCAGGTGAGGTATTCTGCCAGTTTTTGGAGTAGTCCCTTATAGATACATTTCATACAGTGCTGTTCTCTTCTAACAGTGATGGCCAACCCACTTTTCCACAGAGTGTACAGTGATGGGTTTCAAATCCATCACCTGTAATAAAACGAAGGACAGAGTGAAAGAGTGGATCCAACGGTTTCAAAGCAGAGGCTGAAGTCTGCATGTACCACACCCCCATAATCCAGTACGAAGAGGAAGGTTGCTTGCACTATTTCTTTTCTGTAATTTATTGAGATACAATGTTTGTTTCTGTAATAAAATGATAACTTTGATTTTAGACTGTTACACAATTCCGAGATATGTTTTTTAAAAGATACATTTTCATCAAGCCAAAACCCAAGATATTTATAGGTGTTGACTCTCTCAATCAATGCACCATTTAGAGTAAGATTTGTATCTTGCACATTATTTAAATGTTTTTTAGAAAAATATCATATACTTAGTTTTATTTGCATTCAATGACAGTGTAAGATTTATGAGGGAATTTTGGATTTCATTAAAATCTTGTTACAGTTTTAAAATTGCCTGATCAGTAGAGGGAGCACTTACAAAAAATACAAAACAGCATCATCTGCATAGAAATGTATGTGGCTTTCTCTTAAATTGCAACCAATGGAATTAATAAATATAGTGAAAAGTAAGAGGCCCAAAACTGAGCCTTGGGGCACTCCTGTGCTTAAAGTTAGAAAATTTGATTTAAACCCATTGCCCACTACTGCCTGGTTCTGTTTGAAAGATAATTTTGGAACCAATTACATGTAGCACTTTTATGATTCACTGAATCACAAGCTTTAGTTAAATCAATAAACAGAGCTACACAATCTTGTTTGTTACCAAGGGCTGTGAAAATGTCATTTAAAACTTTTGTGGTTGCAGTGACAGCAGTGACATGTCCCATTTTCCATAATTCTGGTATAACTGCCATTTGAATTCATACATTAAAAATATGTACCGGAAATAGGGGTTGAATTACATATGGGGCAGCTAGTGATAGAAGTTTTGACTCAAGTTCATCAGCTCCCGTGGACTTCTTTGAGTCTATGGTGTGGAGAGCATTTAAGACCTCCATGTACGTGAAAGGTCTTAAACAGAAAATCTAACTGTTATCTGCCTGAGGTTCAGATTCAACATAATCAAGATCAGGATCACCATTATTATCCAAAAAAAATCATATGCAGAGATAAAATGCCTATTAAAAGCATCACATATTTCCTCTTTAGAATTTACAACAGCTGAATCTAATAAAATATCGGTTGGTAATGTCTGAATACTAGGTTCTGAGAGGGATCTTACTGTCCTTCAGAACTTTGCCGGATTTCCGTGACTCTCTATCAGCGCAGACATGAAGTAACATGTTTTTTTTCCTTTCTCACTGCTGATAAACATCTACATATTTTTGTGCAGTGTGTGCAGTTTTCCAGGCAGCATTTCTTTCTCTAATTAAACTTGCAACTTCTGAGTTGAACCAAGTATTGTTACAGTTTTTCATTCAAGTTTTTCGTTTAGGTGTATGTTGGTTTACAGTTTCATTAAATTAAATAAAGTTTGAACTCAAGACAAAATGGACAAAATAAATATAGTTTGGGATTTCCGTAGTTGTATATGGATTGTCTGAGCTTAGTTGTAGTTTAAACCTTGTGAAGGAGGCATTTAAATCTATCTATGAAGCACAACAGTCCCTCCCACTTCGAAGCCCGCTCTGGTTCCGGAAGTAAATTTTCCATACATTTTTCCTATAGACTTTTGAAAAATTATTAATACAAGTACAAAGGCATCTCGGAGGCTAACCAGCTACGTGGTAATATCTATTATGCAGTTGTTTTAAGTCCCAAAAGCACATTCAAAACACGAGATTCAATGAAATGTTTTAATAACTTGGCGATTTATAGCGTTTCAAAGACTATCTATCCTCGGCAAATCACTGATATTCTCAAACATGCATTTTAGGCACATGCACAGCTATAACTGCAAAGCATCAATTAGAAACTCGCACGGCTCTTTCCGAAAGTTTACCCTCAGTAAAATATTTTACAATTAGACGCAGACAGCATGCAACAGTCAGATTTTCTTACTGCTTTTACAATACACTTTATAGGGGGATAAACTAAATATACGTATTTACAAGAGAAAACTTGGGTAATGCAGCTTTTTAGCCTGTGTCAGCTTAGGTCAGTTTTTCTGTTAAAGTTATTCTTGGACAGTTGCACATTTATCTGAATTACTGACAGTTTGAGAACCATTCAAAAGTTTAATTAATTTGAATGTTGAATATTCTATATCTTTGCCTTTCTTCACTTCAAAGCACATCTCTACTTCTGCAAATATGTGGTATGTGAATAGCGCAGTCCTTCACGTGGCAGAATTGCTAACAATTAAATACGCACTCATGTAAGAGCTCTGTATCAATGAGCCGTAATGCATTCACTCAATCATTCAAAGCCATTACATAGGGTCTTTGAAAATACCATAACCCGAACACCCAGTCACAGAGGAAGTTGTTGCTATGGAAAGAAAACTTCACACACACACATATATATATATATATAGACTTTTATTCTGTTCTTTCTCATTGTACAAGGTGATGGACTTGATGAAGCAAAGCCGCAAACGTATTTTTCATCCTTAACATTCATTTGCTACAGTGTTGACTCAAAAAAGTACCACAGTTTCTGGTTTGCCAAAAGTCATTTCACATCAGTAATATCTGCAATCGCGCCCAGTCTGTTATTAAACTGGTCACGTCAAAAGTCTTGGACAATGCTCATTGGACAGTTTTCAACTCTTCATTTCTTTTATAACACATTCTCAAAACTGTCAACTGTATTTTGCATTCAGTACAAGTCAGTGCGTCTTATGTTTGTTTCATGAATCTGTTGATCTTCTAGCCATATATTAAAGTAAATACTGTGTACTTTGACATACAAAAACAAAGCAGTGATATGGACGTCTCAGGAGCTTCACCATGGGCCGTGGTTAGAATTACAATACTCAAATAACTGGGGATGGGGTCATTTTCTACACATTTAAGTTGCAATTTGGCTAAAAACTGCAATAAGTAACTTTTGGGAGTCTGCAACGTTCTTGTCTCCATGGAAAATCAGTTACTTTACCTGGAATGTTCATGATGTGGCATTAAAAGTCTTGCGTTTCAGGTGTTGTTGACGCTTTGTTTTGCTAAAAATTCAATGGAAAGTGTTCTTACTGTTAGCGTGCTTGCCTCTCCACAGATCTGACCTGTAACCTCCCTCCTTGCCTTCACGGAGCTGAGTAAGTCTAATGCTACACTAGTTGCATTTCCATCATTTTATTTTTAATGCGCATTTTGAAGCTTCTCATAAGTAACGGGAGGTGGAAACGCATAAAGATCGTATTTAAAACCCTTAATTTGCATAAAAGTTTATCCGCTCGCTTCAGGTGCGTTTTGATTTTAGCGCATAACAGTTAAAGCGCATTTTGAAAGAAGGAAATGCACTTCCTGTGGAACATTCTCAGCAGTGGGACGGCGTAATCCTTCATTTTTTCAGAAGTGGACGTAGAGACGGTGTCCACGCTGGTCATCTGGACACTGTTTTTGCAAGACGCTTTAGCTCCAATCCACATCCATTTTCAATTTGATGATTCAATTTGATTTCAAGTCAGTAAAATCAAACTGAAAATAGCTTGAAAATAGTTTGATTTTTTTTTTTTATGATCACAAAAAACAGCGTCCAGACGACCAACATGGAAACTCTCTCTACGTTCTCGGCAGTTGGCTAACTCTCCTGCTCGGTATCGCCGACCCAGGTCCTGCTTAAGCTGTATTTAAAGACGGGCCAAACGAGTGCGCATTTAAAACTGCGTTACCTTTTTACAAGTTTTCTCTTTCCACTTTTGTATACATGACTAAAATGTGCCCATTGCGGATGAGATGCTGTTATACCCCGCACGTGTCAGAGGGTGTATAACGCTATATATATTAAAGTGACACATATGTAACACACTCAGCCTTTGTGTGGTGCAGGACTGTTTGTTCTGCCATTGTCTTCTATTGGCTGGGGTAGGTCGTGCAGAGAAAAGACGCGTAGCCGCTGAAGAGGATGATCACTGAACCTGATCTCAGTGAACCTCCTTTATCCTATCTCCATAAATTGCGAATGGGAAAGGTATACGGCAATGCTGTTTTGTTAGGGAAAATTCAACCGTCTTTTCTTTAGCATCAAAAGGCAGTTCTGAATGATGGAAAACGAGGTTGAGTGGAGTGGATTTCGAGTTTCCATAGAGTGAATCTTTCATATGGTAGTGTCAGACTGATTATATGTACTGCACACTACCAGTCAAAACACATCATCTCATTCAATGTTTTTTTTTTCTTTATGTTTACTACTTTCTACATTTTATATATGTACGTACGGAAAACATCAAATATATGAAGTAAGATATATGCAGTTATGGAGGAAAGAAAAACAGTATCCGCCCTTTGCTTTGCCTTTTTCTTCGCTACATATATATCAAATATCTTACTTCAAATATTTGATGTCCTCTGTAAGGATATAAAATGTAGAAAGTATTCAAAATAAAGAAAAAAAAAACACTGAATGAGAGGGTGTATTGGACACACCCTCTCATTCGATGTTTTATTTATTTTATGTAGTAAAGAAAAAACTTAAATAACTTTACTAAATATTTTACTTTGAGGATATGAATATAAAATAACGAGTTAGAGTCATTTACTTTTTTTCTTTGCAACATAATTCCATACGTCATACTTCATATATTTGAGTTTTCTGTATGTACGTATATAAAATGTAGAAAGTAGTAAACATAAAGAAAGAAAGAAAAAAAAAACATTGAGTGAGATGGTGCGTCCAAACTTTTGCGTGGCAGTGTTGATGTTATAATAATCGCATTTTCCATTAACATCTGGTGAACTATGACAAACCAAAGTACCTCCATGCGAGTTTAGATTTTTATTTTAGATTTTTGAACAACTGTAGGCATTTTCTACGGACTGTGCTGAAACATCTGCAAGCTGCGAACATCCAAGGCAACAATGTAATCAGCTATGCAAATGAAATCGCATGCAATTACACTTTTTTGTGAATAACTTGGGTCCCAAAATATCTTGCAGATTAGGGTGGTCTGACAGTAGCACGAATGCGAAAAATACCTTTGATGGCACCGTTCAATTAGTCATCTCCAATAAGCTTGACATGTGACCTTCTCGTAACGAACTTGAAGTAAGTAACCAGTGTTGATCTTGTAATGATCCGATATTTAGGATTTAGTTCAGAGTTGACAGTTTTTGTTGTTCTTGTAACTGTTTATGTGTCGTTGTTAATGTAACTGCTTTTGTATGTGACACTTGGTTGCTATGCCGACAAGTTGATGTGAAGGTTCTATTCATCAGTTACTGGTTTGTTTTGGAGACTGGCTCTAGGGAGTTGAGACTGCTGTTGTTTTGCTGTTGTTTCAGCGTGAGTTATGGCCTACAGTAGCTCTTGTGATCAGAAAATAAACAACCAGAAGAATTTTGGGGTGAACGCTACAATATCTTGACTGTTCATATGGTGAAAATGTATTTTTGCAATTGCTCCATCTTGTGTTTGCTAATGCCTCTAACGTGTTAAATAATGGCTTTAACCTGTATCAAATGTTTACATCGTTTATGTGCCGGCAAACCTCAGATCGACTTTTTGTGGTACTACGTTGTTATAATACGTTACAGTTTAACGTGTCAGTTTAACCCGTATGTGAAGTGGGAGTCCTCCGATCACCTCCTCGCTCCCAAGTCGAGTTGGAAAATGCCCTAGTTACCATTTGCCTGGGATGCACCATTAGTTCCCAGGTTAGTACCAGTTTTCATTAGCTGTGCGTGTGCAAGTGCGAATGCAATTTTCAGACCGTTTAGCTCGGATCACTTGCTATATCCAACTCAACCTTGCATCTTGCTGTCAATATTTCAACATTTAACAGCTTTCTAAAGACCTCGTATTGACAGAAGAGAAGAAAACATCTTTCAGGCACTGCCACAAATGAGCATGAACAGGACACTGATACTGCAGCATATGATCCTCGTTCTGCAGAGAGAGAGGAGAAGTGTGAAGTGCAGCCTCATCCATGTGTGAAGAAGCGCCGGTCTTTAAATCTCCGAGAGAGGATCAAAACGGGGGCCTTTATCGATCACCATGGAAACTGAGGCCCCCGCCATTCCGGAACAACGTGCACGGCGGTCCAGATGTGCTCGGATCGTTCATGCATCTTTCATAAATACACTATGTGCTGAAGGACACTCCTCTCCTTGTGTCTTAATGTGGAATGTTTATGCTGTGACAGGAATGTGCGTACTCTCAGATGGAGGACAGCCTAATTTAAAGGTTATGCACAATTACCTTACCTTGTAATACCTTGTGTGGCTAAAGAAGTTTGTACCATAGACTGTATAAAGAAGTGGACTAAGTGAGTGTGACGTCACCCGTAGCGTCCGGCTCCAGCCAAATGAAGCTCATCGAGGCTAGAGCAGCTATAGGGACGAATTTGGAGCCGAGTTCCATATATGGAATTCCGACCTCAAGTATCATAGCAACCAAAGAGCCAATCCAGAGCAAAGATGTGCCGCCCTCACCACTGTTTTAGCAGGGAGCGGGCTCTTAGCGACGCTGTCAATCAAACCTGTTGCAGCAGAAACCTCAGGGAAAGAAGGTGCCTCATTGGTCTGTTATGTTCATATCTTGATTTACAGACAAAATAGTGAAATAAAACCACCAGGATCATGTCGCGCGGATTAATATGAACATTTTGAGCCAAAATGACGAGCCCGACAGCAGCAGTTACGGAAAGAGGGGCGAGGCTTTTTCAATAGAAAGGGAATTGGAGCCAGAGTCGATGGAGCCGGAAGCGCGGCCATGATCACTTCCTATTTGGAACGCGGCGGCTAACAGGTTAGCTACGTTCTTCTACATATACAGTCTATGGTTTGTGCACATTGAGTTTTATTTGCATATATAGATCACTAAAAACTATAAAACTGTACCAGATGAACTTAAAATAAACTATACTATTGCTGGTTTGACATCGTATGATTTTGCAAGCCTGTTATTGAGATTGTGGGGAGGTGAAATTACAATTGTAATTTAGCTGTATCTTAATTAAAGCCTGCCTTAGTTCATAATGAGCAAATAGTTTATTAAAAGTTTATCACGATTGATTTTGTAACTGAAATTGAGGGGTTAGGTTTACGACAGTAGCGAGGCAACAGCAGCTCAGTTGGTAGAGTGTTTGTCCACTGATCCGAAGGTTAGCGGTTTGAATCTCGCTCTCGACATAAACACCATTGTTTGAGCGGTCAGATCCACTGATCCACAGGTTGGCGGTGCAACTCCGGCTCCCACAGATGAATGCTGTTGTTGTGTCCTTCAGCAAAACACTTACCCCACCTTGTAATATAAAATTTTCACCATTAAGGGATTAAAGTAGGGGACTTAATTAGGTTTGGGCATGAATTACGTAGTTACTAAGTCTAAATCATTCTTAATAGACTCTTTATTTTAAATTACTGGGTTTATAATGAACAAAGTCTTTCTTCATGTTTTAGTAAGGCTATTATTATTATAAAGTTTTACTAAAATACATTTTTGATATGCAGAGTTTGTAGCAATTTTATTTAGCCTCCTGCTTTGTCACTTATACAAATGAGTAGGGCCAACATTTTTTTTTCTATTAAATATTACTTAATAAAATGTAATATACTTGATACAAAACACTGGCTCCCCCCATCTGAGAGTGGCACATCATCACATTCTAGAAACTAAAAGCAAACAGAACTCTTTCTATTTCTATTTTAATAAAATCGCTTTCAACCATTTCAAATTCTCAGTCCGTAACATTACATGAGCCAGACGTAGATGCAGTCCCTTCATTATTGTGATTGTCCTGTAAGGCATTGGTTTGGTCTTGTCTTATCTGTCCACACTGGTCTCTGCGAGTCTATTGTTCATGATTCCGAGGGCGCCCACTCCTCCGGAAAACCCGTTCTGCCGCGAGCTGGAACCGGGTTGCCGTGGGTGACCGTTGGCCATTTCCGATAACTGCTTCTGCATTATGGCCAGATTCACCTGAAAAGACACAAAAACAAAAGGGGGTTTATGTGACCCGTCCTCGAGAAACGGTCGACGCCTCTCCCTCCTTGTTGGGTTCGTCAATCCTTTATTTAATGCCAAACTAAAGGCTTATAAAATACAACAGAATACACAATAATATAGAAGTAGTAACAAGACGGTTGTAACAGCTTCTCCACAGGGACGACTGGTAAACACAGTTCGATTCATCTAAAGGTGCACTGGGTCACTTTCATAGGGGTTTCGCCATCTGCTTGTCTACACAGATAGATAGACAGACAGATAGATAGACAGATAGATAGATAGACAGATACATATCAGAGCAACTGTGAATGTACTGTAGCACAAATTTGACTTTTAAAATGCTGTCAGACAAATTTTTAGTTGTAATTTCTATGTTATACCTTAATATAATATAAAGGTTATGAAAATATGTCGTCTGTTGTCTTTAATCTTGCATTTGAGACAGCTTTACCTTGCACAACCTGTACAACTTTACGATGCTGTCACCCTATATGACATTAAGAAAGTACAGACAGAGAAGAGAACGGTTGACCTGTTCATTCTTATTCTTTACAAGTGAATTCGAACAAAGAACTGCCTGCACTCAGAAGACCTTTAGATGAGTCACATGTAATTGTTATAACATGAAGCCCACTGAAGGCTCCTGTCTCAGTGTGTGACTACAATCATTCAGACACTCATTTACTATTGAAGGTTTCATTATGTTAGATCAGGGCCACTGTTATACATGCCTTTGGATAACAAGCAAATAGGAGCCTGGTACAACAATGTTCAGGAATTTAACCCACAGTGATAATGATAATAATACTTTATTGTCAGATCATAGATCAGAATTTTTTTTCGCAATGAAACAGCAGCTCGTCGCATAGACACAACACAAGAACATCACACAGACACATACACACACAGGACAATTTAACAAAGGCCATCTGCTGCTCATCATGGCATCACTGATTTTATAGGTGAAGCTTCTCATTTAGCTTCAGGATAGACTGATATATGAAGGACCGTCTGAGCCCGACCCTGTTAAAGTCTGGACACGAATTCTGTGTTTAGAACATGGCTGGGGTCAGAGATGATGTTCTTGGCCAGTCGCGTGCCTTTATTATGGCCTCAAACAACCTCCAATACACTAAGACATCAGATACGTAAATTAATAATCTAATATTTAGTCTATACAGAAGACATTCTGCCATAAGAATGCTCAGTTTTGTCAAATCTTGGAAGCTAAGCAGGGTTGGGCCTGGTTTGGGAATACCATTTGTCACAGTGGGGCACCAGTGGCTATATACTGCATACTGCATACCTGAATGAGGTGGATGATTGAGTGTTGGTTGGAGGGGCTGATGGTGCAGATTGACAGCCTTGCTTCGGGCAGTCTACCTCAGTGCAGCTGTGGCTACAATATTAGCTTACCACCAATGAGTGTAGAGTGAATGAACAATGCACTATAAAGCACTTTGGCTCTCTTGAACGCCACTACATAAACCCACTGCATTATCATTATTAAGAATAAAACCAAGAAACAGATACACTCCCCCAGATCAGACTGAACACATATACCAAGTACTTTAAATCTGTACAAGTGCAGGCTGTCAAATTAGGCTTAGCACTTTAATGAAAGGTCTGTTGAAACTAATGTGATAATATGGCACAGAGTAATTGTAATAAAATGGTTTAAGTGCCTTCCAAAGTGAATTGGACCTCTGATGTGTGCTTTGTTCAAATAAGATGCCAGTCAGGTTATATAATACCATTGTAATGAACATGATTTAGAGGATTTAATTTTGTAAGTGATAACTGTTAATGGAGGAAATCTGTAGAGCCGCATAAAACTGAAACGCTGATTCTCCATGTTTAGTCCTGACTCTGGGCACCAGCAGGAGGCCAGTCCCTGAAGTCCTCAGGGTGTGAGATGGTTCATACGGCAATAACATGTGGGAGATGTACTTTGGTGCTGGGCCATGGAGAGACTTGTCACAAGCAAAGCTGCTGAGACCTGCGTCCTCATATGTGGACAACACATTTTGGGTCGTCTAGGCCACAATACAATTTTTTTTCTCTACAAGGTCCTGGTGTCACATATGAGGTCATTAAACTGCCACTTAGTGATGACAGAAGAGTTTAACACATTATAGTTTAGATTCAAGATGGACTTTGTTAAAGGCTCATGTCTTCACCTGTTAGAAGCTCTTCAAATGAGCCACATTGTTCCAAGAGGCACAATTCTTGTTTCTCATTTTGTTTTTACTCAGGAACAATGTTGCTGTGATCAGGCACTTAACAAATAGTTTTTGCAAAAGGGAAGGTTCATTGCAGAAATCCTCCATGTTTTCAGACACCTATTTTTGTCCTTTCTTTTTTGTTCGTTAGCAGCCGTGTGTGTCCCTGATTGGTAAATCCTCCTGTCAATCATGCCCATTTGAACTTGGGGTTAAAATGTGAACTGATGAATACACATCTTTGTATAGTATTGGAAAATTGTGTATTCTTGGCCAGCCACGCAGAAGAAATGTAACGAGAAAGTAGAGGGGCATAAATGTTGAAATAAAACAATAAAAATGTCACCACAAATGACTAGAAAGATGTGTGACAGGTCTTACTGCAGTATAGAAAATGCATAATTGTTTGCCTCATAAATAACTTGATATTCCATGATTATTTACACGTTACACTTACCGAAACTTTTGCTGTTCGGTATAAATGTCCACTGGTCTCTATAGTCCATTACACAATCAAACCTACTTATGTCAAAATGCCCCCTGTTCAAATGCAAGCCAAGAAATAGTACAAACTGCACATTATTTTTATACCAAACAGAGAATTCCCTCAGGACCCCTCTCTATTTCCTTGCACAAGTCGGTAATTGCTCCCTCACTCCTTTTTTTTTTATTTTTTTATATCTGCCGTAAAATCACAAAGCCTAGAACAGTCCCTGGACAGAAGAATAATGGACCACAATAACTGCTGTCCTCAAATACACTCACATTTATATAAATATTTACCAGTTTATCGAGGCTTGGGTGTTGAGCATTTAGGCTAAACGTTTTATCTATAAAGGAAATGCATAGGGATTTAAATCTGCAAAGCCTATGATCAGTCCATTGAGAATATGAACTGAAATGGTCTGAGTATTCATGTTGTGAAATAGTGGAGATAAGACAGGACTGTGTTGAACCAAAGCGACAGAGTGGAGTAGTTTCTCTTTCTTTTTCGACAGGTTTTCTCTTAACACCTGATGGATACAAAATCTTGCAAGACTTCTGCTGTAAAGTTCAAAATTGGTTGCAAAAAGTCGTTTCGGGTGTGGCCGGCAAACGTTGGACCATTTCATAACTGTGACTGGCCTGAAAGTTCTTACTATTGAAGACTGAACCGGGTTTTCTGTACATTTTTTAAAAAGTATATCTCCAGAAGTATGCAGCCAAATGATGAATCACTTCACACTATAAGATCTTTTATAAGAAACTTTTCTGGAGGAGTCTGCTTGTTTCCATGGAGATATTACTGCTTTGCCCAGAATGTTCCACAGTGTGGCAGTGGTGGAATGTAACAAAGTAAAAGTAGTACTGTACTTAGTAAAGGACAGATACCTAAACTTTGTACTTAAGTAAAGTTTAAAGTGGATATTTTTTTTACTTTTACTTCATTACATTTGAGAAAAGGCTTCTGTAGTTTTTACTCTACTACATTTTAAGCAGGACTGAAAAGTAAAAGTATTTTTATTATTATTACTCTAGTGAAAAGGCTGAGGGGTTTATTTAATTTTTTTATTTGTAGTTTGAGTAACAAAAATATACAAATAAAAATAGGTAGGAAAAAAAAGCATCAATTCAGTTGTTTCTGTTGAACAGAATTCTGCACAAATTTGTATCAAAATCAATACATTTGAAGCCTGAAAATCTGCCAAAATACTTTTACTTTTTACTCTTTAAGTACATTTTTAAAGGGGTACTTTAATACTTTTACTTAAGTAGTTTTTTTAAAGTAATACTTTTACTTGAGTATTTCTTTGCTATCTGTATCTTTGTATCTGTACTTTTACTTAAGTAACAAAATTGAGTACTTCTTCTACCACTGCAGTATGGTAACTTATTTTACCATACTAACTGACTGTAATTGGACAAATGCAAATAGTTACGCTTAATGCCATACTGTGTAACATTCCAGTCAATGCAAAAACATCCTCCTCCTAGAAAAGCTGCATTTGTTTGTTATTCACACCATCAGCCAATTGTGTCAATATAAAGAGATTACATGGATCATATTACGTGAATGTGCGTTTTGGGCATAAGGGGCTTAGCTGATTGTCACTCTTTACTTTCAAATGGGAAGATGGTAAAATAAATCGTAGCAGTTTAAATCCTGTTGAGTTAAGAGGAACACTGAGAGAGCTAATAATGGCATAGCACCACTCCAGGGGAACAGTTTATTGGATTCTTCAGCTCCAATCAACAGGGGAATGATTACATAAGCTGCCTGTAATCGCACATTTGATGACATGTTCACTAAATCTCCAATTATTTTATTTTTAGAGCCATAACAGAATTCACTAAATTGTTGTTCTTTGTTTTGATTTTAATACCCTTTTGAATTAGGTTAGATGCATTCACTTTTATTAAAGCATTTTTCACAGATTTCACATTAGCCAAGCCCTTGGGTCACCCCCCCTGCTGCATCTGCATCTTGATTAATATTTTATTTTAGCTCAGTAAAAAGATTAAACTCTTTATATTCAGATGATTAAATGGTACTATGCAGATTGTTGGGGGCAAAACTATGTGTGTCTATGCTTCCACAGCAATGTCCACCATCAGTAGAGCCTTTGTGATCATTTCAGTGCTTAAATTCCCATTACTATAAAGCATCAGTCTGTTAGCGTCTTGCTGATTATTGTGCTAATTAGTCAATTCACGATGCTGGGGCGACAGTAGCTCAGTTGGTAGAGTGTTTGTCCACTGATCTGAAGGTTGGTGGTAATCCCGCTCTCATCCACTGACCCACAGTTTGGCGGTGCGATTCCAGCTCCCACAAATGAATGCCGTCGTTCTGTCCTTGGGCAAGATACTTAACCCCCCTCGCCCCCGGTGTCTGCGTACACTGGTGTATGAGTGGGTGAATGGGTTCCTTGATGTAAAGCGCTTTGAGTGCCTTGAAGGTGGAAAAGTGCTACATAAAAATTTACCATCTACCATTTACAATGCTTCACTCTGTTCACCCCTGACATCTGTAGAGGGCAACTGATCCCCAAGGCCAATATAGCGTCAACAAGTAGGGTATTTTTTTAGGTCTTTAAAGTCCTGTACCCAGATTTGAACCATGGTAGAGGAACAAGGCTATGTTTTAATTGCTAGCCCCACCCGCTCCCTCTCTTCCCACCCTAATAGGCCCTTTTCACGACTCTCAGTTCCAGTTCTTTCAAAAAGTGCGGAGCTGTTCTCCAGATATCAGACAGCGGAGTTGTGCATGGATAATGACGGCATGTTAAGACCTGTACGACAAAGAAAGCACTTAACCCGAGGAAACTTGTGTTTATAAAAGTAGGTATTTGTGTCTCAAAGCTAATGCTAACTTAATCTAAATCTCAAAATAGAACACAAAACAACTTCATGAAAATACGTCTAATTACAAGTCAGTTGTTTTTATGTGCAAAATTGGAAAATCATTACGATTTTTGTGCAAAATCATTCCGATTGCTGCGCTATTTTAACATCACTAATTATTTGAATTTCAATTAGCATTAGCTTCTAGACACAAAAAGCTTCTTTTCTAAAAACGGAAGCTTCCTCCGCTGAAGTATTTACATCATAGTAAAGATCTTGATCCGCTGCCTGGTATTTAAATATTTATTTATTTTAGCACGACTTGGCTGATTTCCAGTGCACAATGAATGGAGCAGGAAGTGCAGCTCCATACTTTTGAGGGAACCGGAACTAGCAAGGTGGTTCCGGGTTTATTATGAACCATGATAGATGAACAGTCCATCAGCTCATAGGCATTTGTCACAAATAATTGTTACACTATCTTAAAATGAAAAAAAAAAAACCCAAAAAACTATTCTATTCAATTTATTTGCGGTGGTACAAAATTATTCTTCACTTTCTTAATGCAGCATAATAATTATTGATTATTTATTATTAAGAGTTCATGAGCCCATTTCACAGCTTTTTCATGGGCTACAGTGGAATTTTGCTGTCACGGTAACAACAACTATCATGCTAAGAGTGCACTTCCTGGTTCACGGAGGATAAAATGCTTGATAATTAGATGCAGACACACATTTTGACCCTAAGCTCTGCACTGGCTCAAAACAATTTTTACTTTATTACATTAAAAAATACGGCATAGCCCCTTTACTATATTTAAGTCATAGCTGTCTCTCACCTTATTGGCTGCCAGGAAGTCCCTCATTGAGATCATTTCGCCCGACATCCTGCGGCCAGTGTCTGTCTCGCTCTCGTTCACCGCATCCGTCTCGATGGAGGGGTCCCTGCGCGTCCTGAGGTTGCCGGGGGCGACCACGTTTCTGCGCGGGTGCCTGTGTGGGTGCCCCCTTCTGGGAAAACAACACCGGCACGGGGCTTCCAATCTCCTAAGCAACCAGTTCAGAACCTGCTTGATCACTATAGAAATTACATTGAAGAGAGAGTAGATGCAGCAAACCCCGGTGAGGATGAAAAAGAAATTGCACACTCTGTAGGCCGCAGTGGGGAGTCCTTCGTAAACTGTCCGCTGGCTGCTAACCATGTCCCCGAATCCAATGGTGCTAAAGGCAACAAAGCAGAAATATAAAGAGTCCAGGTATCCCCAACCCTCTGTGGCGGAGTACATGAGAGACGCACAGCAGGACACCAAAATGGCGGCCGCTCCGAGGATCAGCATAACGCAGTAAACGGACGGCTTCCATCCGGACAGGTCCTCGACTTTAGCCCGCGCCCGGCCTTGCTCTGAGACGCGTCGGCCATTCTGGGGCAGGACGATGTTGCTATGGCGCCTCTCGTGGCAGGATTTGAGCACCACGGCGATGACGGTGATGACGCGCTCCAGGAAGAGGTTGAAGAACAAGATGGTGGAGGCGCAGCCCAACAGACCGTAGAACATGAGGAAGACTTTACCACCGATTGTAGCAGGAGTGGTCATCCCGAAACCTGAAAACAACAAGGAAATATGTGTCAATGCATATAGCAGCGGTAGATCGTATGAGTTATTTCTCCAAAGTACCATGATGTTGCAATGTTGGCTTGAGCTTATAATGGTCCATCTGTCAGTGCTTAAATTGCTCTCACTGTTCGGCTTAGTTAAACCTGCTGTTTTATTAGCTTAATACAAACTGCTTTCTTCTTCATTGCACCGGCAGAGGCAGGTCATGTGTTCTTTGTTTGCATTACACAAAATCATGACAACCAAATCCTGGATGCATTTTCCAGACGCTCGTGATTTTACTGTGAAGTAGTACGGGAAATTGTAAAAACTCCATTCTACAAAATAGGTAATAATAGCGCTCTTGTATATAGACTAAATATATTTTATATTACTATATTTTTAATTCTACTTGTACATATAAAAATCAGTATTATTTCTGGTTTATTTGACACAAACCAGAATTTACGCCAGATCTTGACGCAGACAGTTAGATACAATGGTGGAACATAACAAAGTAAAAGTAGTAAAGAAGTATACTTAAGTACAAATTTTAGGTATCTGTACCTTACGTAAGTAAATTTTAAAGTGGATACTTTACTTCTTTCACTGCGCTACATTTGAGAGAAGGTATCTGTACTTTCTACTTTCTAATTTTTGAACTGGACTGAAAAGTGAAAGTATTTATTATTATTGGAAAAACTGGAACTGAAAAGTAAAAGTATTTATTATTATTGTTTGAGAAATGCTGAAAAGGCTCAGGGGTCTATTTTTTTTACTCAAGTTCATAATTTGAGCAAAAAAGCAAAAAAGCTAGGAAAAATACTACCAATTCAATACTTTTACTTAAGTAGATTTTTTCATGTGATACTTTTAAATTTACTTAAGTATTTTTGAGTATTTTTTTGCTCTGGCACCTGTACTTTTACTTCCGTAACAAAACTGTGTACTTCTTTCACCACTGGTTATATATTGTTACAGCAGTGGGTTAATGTCTTGCTCAGACACATAACAAAAGTATGCACTACTCAACCACTATTACAACAACTTCTCTAAGAGTTACAACTAATTAAACTAACAAAAACAAAGGTGTATAGTGGACAGGCTTTAGTGACGTCCGACCAAAATAGCATAAACATTTAAAAACAAAATCAATGTATCAGTTACAATAGTGTAATTTTTGGGTCAGGTAGTAAAAGTCATACGTGAGCAATCAGTGTGTTCTTTGTCAATGCAATGTTGACGATTATTGCTTTTATGTGATGTGTTTTGAACTATGTCCCCGTGTTCTGGGAAGCCAACAACAGTTTTTTTCCAATGGGCTGCGCAAATTATGCTTAAATGAGCATGGAAACGGCACGTAGCTCCGCTTTTGTCGATGACACAGCTGCTCTTAATGTACTCGCACTCATAAATGTGATCTTTTATCAGCTCGTGTTTACTTTATCAAATCTAAGTGCTTTGATTTTATTTGTTTGCAACCAGTGACTGAATTAGTGATTTCATTCAGCTCAGATAAGTAGGTTGAACGAAAATGCTCTTTCTGTCCTTCACCAAATGAGAAATTATAGTAACGTAAGATGCTCATTTAAGGATTTTTCTTTTTTTTTCGTATAGCCTCTGGGCACAATAGCAACGTCACTGTTAGCGTCACTACTTCCTGTCCAGTTTTATCTCTGTGAGGTTTTTGCTGAGTCATGCTAAAATGAATAAATATTTAAAGGTCCTATATTACACAGAACTGACTTGTGAGCTTTAAGTCATGTTAGAATGTTGTTACCTCCTTAAAACATACCCGGAGTTGTGTTTTGTTTCATTCACACATGCTTGAGTAACACTTTATTATTCGTCTGTCTACATCTCCAAAGCTCAAAATGCTCTGCTCCACCTCGTGATGTCATGAAGCGGTAGTTTTCAAGTTAACAGCTACTTTTTATCTTTTGTTCAGTAGAGATTGGCAATTCCTGGTCTGAAGTGATCCAAATGATTCTAGTGAAGGTGTATGGAGTGTAAAAACACAATGGAGCACTTCCTATATCACCACATGACATCACAAGGTGGAACGGAGTGTTTTCTGTTTGAGAGAAGAACTCAGCCTAAATATGCGTTTGTGTGTTAAACATGTGTGAATGGAACAAAACACAACTCCAACAACATTATAACATAGATCAGAAAATAGCCTAACATGGGCCTTTTAAAGATAAGACAGTGGACAACAAATTACAAAAATACAATGAATACTTCACTGGAGGACTCTTCTATGTTTAGAAAGGGAGATGTTTGTGCCTCAGTGCTAACGCTAATGCTAATAAATATTAAAACAACACCACAAACTGAAGTATTCCACATATACAGGACAGGGGACGGAACAGATTGTAAGTGGGACACAGGGTAGACGGCTATTCACACAGGGGAAACATCTCACTAATGCATTTCTTCTGGTAGAGCGAGAGATTTTTTTTATTAGACAAACTGAATCAAATTAATTCACCACCCATATGCCCGTGTTTTCACAGGCCTCGGAAGCAATGCGACGGTAACAAGGCCAGTACGAGCACTCTCCAAAACAGATTATTGCATTAGAACGGAACATAACTGATTTAAAAAAGTTCTTCTTTTATGTGTCACTAGTTCAACTGAGTTCCCTTTTGCCTGTCAGAACCTCTCAATCTTTAACGCAGTTTAAGACGAGACTGAAAACCCTCCTCTTCTCCCTGGCATTTAATACTAGCCAGACAGGATATCTTGGTGTTTCATTGTTGTTTTACTTTTGTGTGAAGTACTTTGGTCAGCTGAAGTTGTTTTAAATGCGCTATATAAATAAACTTGAATTGAATTGAGTTGTACTGCTTTTGTCTGCGTAAGATTATTAGGTAAAGCTACATTAGTTAAACATGATTTCATCAAACAAAGAGCTACATCTTTGTTTACTATCAGAAAATGACCACGCTTTAGTCGAGGGGGAACGTTCACGATGAAGTTATGAAGAACTAATGAACTCATCGTGACCATGATTACTTAAGTATGTTGAGTAATGAGTCCTTTGGCTGATTTACTCGCGCTCAGAATTAGAGGTGCGTTATGCATCTTTTCGGCTGAAGGGGCCACCGTTTGCGTGTCTGCGTGGAGATGGTTTTGTTTTGCCTAGAATGTTCCACAGTATAGCATTAAACTTCATCTGTCTCCATGTAAACAAGGAGGTGACGCCGACAAGCCAAGTTACAGGTCAGATCTGCGGGAAGGCGACCCCGCGCACAGACAGAATGTATGTTTTTCAAGGTGTTTTTTAGCAAGAAAAAACATGTGATGAAATAAATGCACAACATATAATAGACAAGTTTAAAGCAAAACTGTGGAACATTCCAGGCAAAGCAAACAGATGGCAGAAGTTACATAGTGCATTTTTCATCAGGAGCTCATGACTAACCAACGTATAAATACTGATGACGTATTGTAATTAGGGAAATGTTTCTAGAGAAAAATGTATCTTATTTATTTATTTATTGCTTTTTTATGTTTTACTCTTCATGGTACGATAACCCATGATGTTTACATTCACACAAGCTTATACAGACAATAAAATAATAAACTTTGACGTCTCTGGGCGAAACTCACCCTCATTCTCTTTCTCATTGGTGAAGAAGACTAAATGATATCCATGCTCCTGTCTCTCAGGTGGGTTGCCATTGGTGATAAGTCTTATCCTGTCTGCCCTGTCTGTCCTTAACACCCACTTGAACTTAAGTGTCATTGTACAGCACCACAGACGTCTGAGAAATCCAAAAAAAAAATCACTGCTTCTTCATTTATTTTTCTGAGAAGGAGCTCTGTTTCTTTTAAGCAAATTATAATACCATTCACAGTCACCTGGAACAGCCGAGCGTGGTTTACAACTTGGAAAAACAGAACCGAAAATCTTTCCAATCCGTAACCAACAGCTTTTAGAGTGTGCTGTATAGTCCTGCATTATGAGATATATTTTAAAGGTGTATTATGGGACTTTTCTGGCTACTTGCTCCATGGAAATGTTATTGCTTTGCCTAAAATTCTACATTGCAGGAGACACTGACCAAGTTACAGATATGTGTGGAGAAGCGACTCCTATTGAAGTTTTAAAGGGCCCATATTAGGCTATTTTCTGATTTCTGTTATTCTGTTGTTTCCTCATCAAAAACATACCTGGAGTTGTGTTTTGTTTCATTCACACATGTTCAACACACAAACCCTTCATATTTAGTTCTGAGTTCTTCTCTCAAATAGAAAACACTCTGTTCCACCTTGTGATGTCATGTGGTATTACAGGAAGTGCTCCGCTGTGTTTTTTCCATACACTTCATACAACTTCACTAGAATCATTTAGATGATTTCAGACCTGGAATTGCCCATTTCTACTGAACTAAAGGTCAAGGGTAGCTGTTAACTTGAAAACTACCACTACATGACATCACAGGGTGGAACAGAACATTTTGAGCTTTGGAGATGTAGACAGACTAATAATAAAGGATTATTCAAACATGTGTGAATGAAACATAACACCACTCCAGGTATGTTTTTGACGAGGTAACAACATTATAACATGACTTAAAGCTCACGAGAGTCAATTTTGCATAATATAGGACCTTTAAGTTCACACCAGAAAGCCTTAAAGAACGTGTAATATCCCCTCATCAAAACATACCTGGGGTTGTATTTTTTGATTCATTCACACTTGTTTCATGAATCCATTAATCCAATGTCTTCTTCTTTGACCACTCAAAAAGCTCAATACGCATTTTGTCCAAATTGTTGCATCACAGGTAAAACTCTGGGCTTCTTCTATGTCGTTTATACGCCCATAAACCATTACTGCGCTACTTGTTCTGTGGTTACAACGAACGCATGGCTCTATTAGCACAGCATTCACAGGCGATAAGGACTTCATTTGTTTTTACTTTGCCATTGTTCATTCCCGTTGTCGACAGCAGAGGGAGCTCCAATGCCTAAATACCTCATTGGAAACAGAGGTGAAGTTTATAAAGTAGACATTATTTTAAGTTAAAAAATGTGAAATACTTATCTGAAGGTGACCAAAAGCGTGTTTTAAGGGGAATTAAAGCCAGAAGAATGTATAATGTGTTCACAGTAATAAAGATGATTGAAGTCAGTTAAGAATAAGTCTCTCCAAGTGTAAAAAAAAACATGAGTAGGAGAGGGGAAGTCACAGTTAGCACCATTTGGAGCCTTTTCACCTCTTCTCTTTTTATTTTAGCTCATTTCACACTGAAAGCGCAAATAAGCACCGCGGTCGTATCTACACAGTCCAATAATAGGCTGTACAGGGCATGTGAAAATGAGGTGTGTGACAGGCAAGGCTAAACATAGACGCTAAATGTGCTGACATCCATGTTCACTAAATATACGAAAGTAGCGCTCTCTCCTTCTAAAGTAAAGCAAAGTAAGGTACACTCTGTTGTCCCCGTAGGGAAATTCTTGATGGATAATGAAAAAACAAAACAAAACTCAAGCATATGGAAGTAAATTGTCACATTTTCATATAGCGCTTTTCCATCTCCATTCACTCAAAGCGCTTTACATTCAAGGAACCACTCACCCATTCACGCACACATTACACCAGTGTACGCAGACACGAGGGGCAAGGTGGGTTAAGTGTCTTGCCCAAGGACACAACAACATGGACCTGTCTATAGGGGCCAAGGGGATATTATTTGAAAAACAAGTCCTTATTCTATTTTTATTGCATTTGCTGACGTTTGTTCCAGACTATGCACCAACATTGTACTTGAGTCATTTCTGCAGTTTATGGTTGAACTATTCCAAACCAGTAGTGGAAGGTAGCGAAGTAAAAGTAGTACTTAAGTATACATTTTAGGTATCTGTACTTTACTTAAGTAAATTTTAAAGTGGATATTTTTTACTTTTACTTCACTACATTCGTGAGATCTGTACTTTCTACTACATTCTTCTACATACATTAAACTGGACTGAAAAGTAAAAGTATGTTTATTACAGTTTGAGACCTGCTGAAAAGGCTGACGGGTTTATTTTAGCACATTTGTAGTTTGAGCAAACAAAAATATACAAATGAAAACAGGTAGGGAAAAAAAATGTCATTGTTTCTATTGAACAAAATTCAGCACAAATCTTTATTAAAATCTCTAAATTTGAAGTGTTAAAAGACCTGAAAATCTGTACAAAATACTTTTACTTTTTACTCTTTAAGTACATTTTAAGGTACTTTAATACTTTTACTTAAGTAGATTTTTTCATATGATACTTTTACTTGAGTATGTTTTGCTACAGTATCTGTACTTTTACTTAAGTAACAATTAAATACTTCTTCCACCACTGTTCCAAACTAACATGACAACAGCTAATGTGGAGGTTGTGTTCACACTTGTACTGGTTTAATCCAGATGTAGACGTGGCCCTGTTCTAGTCCTGGTTTAGTTCTGTTCAGTGGTGGAAAGTAATAAAGTACAAAATTAAAAGCACTGCACTTAAATACAATTTTGATGTGTCTGTACTATAGTCCATTTTAGGGAAGGTATTTTCTACTTCACTACATTGAGCTGTACTAAAAAGAAGTACTTTTCTTTATGTTTTAAGACCACCTGAAATCACTGAGTTGTTGTTTTTAACACGTTTACACATTGTCACAACTTTGAATAAACCAAAATACACTAATAAAAACTGCTAGACATTTAGTTTTTGTTGAAATCAACACAATTCTTTACCAATATCACTATATCTGATGCTCTAAATCTGTGCAAAATACTTTTATTTTA
>KN479957.1:0-15600 GCA_000787095.1 Periophthalmodon schlosseri
AGGTGATGTTGTAATTTGTAAATGGGACCTCACTGAAGGCCCAAGGGTGAAATGCACGGCCCGCCACTGTTTTAACCATATTATATCATTATTTCCTCATCATAAACATACCTTGAGTTGTGTTTTGCTTCATTCACACTTGTTTCATTAATCCACAAATCCAAAGTTGTCTTCTCTAAACTCAACTCAAAAATGCTCCATTTTGCATTTTGCCTGTTTAGTTGTGTCAGATAAAGCTCCAAACTTCTCCTATGCAGTTTTTAAGCCCATAAAACATCACCGGACTAGTTCTACACTCAAATTGTGTTCACAACAAACATATGGTTCTACTAGTATCGAATTCACATGGCCTAAGGGCTTCATTTGTTTACTTTGCCAATGTTCATTCTCGTTGCTGACAGCAGAGGGAGCTCCAATGCCTAAATGCCTCATTGGAAACAGAGGTGAAGTTTATAAAGTATAATTTCCAAATGCATTATTTAAGTTACTTATCCCAAGGTGCCCGGAAGCATGTTTAAAAGACAATTAAAGCCACAAGAATGTATCATATGTATTTCTTTAAACATCATAACCCAGCAACTTAGGTACTTTTTAAAGACATTACAGTAGGACATGTATTTACCTTGTTGACATGTTTCGGCTGCTAGCTGCAAGCCATCTTCAGAACTGTCACCAGTCTTGGTGGCGACGTGTCGTATATAAGTTGTTGTTACTTCCTATAGGTGTGGTCAGCCCGACAGACCTGACATGCTGCTCAGACTAACCACGCCTCCTGTCGCTCGGTGGTCTCTGACTGACCACACCTCCTGTCGCCCGTTGGTCTAAGACTGACCACGCTTCCTGTCGCTTGGTGGTCTCTGAAGGAGGGTGCCCCAGGTCCATGCAACGTTTTCTGATTTCAGTTGCTTCCCTGATCCAGCGTGATCCTACTGTATTGTCTTTAAAAAAATAACCCTAGTTGCAACTGTATAAAAGAAGACAAAATTTACATATTGGATTATAAATATCAGATGAATTTCCTTCAAAGTAGAGAGAGAGTAGTTGTTTTCAGTACACTATGTTCATTTTTTGTAAGAAGAAAGGTACCCCTACTCTTGACTGTCTTTTTTACGTCCACCTGCTAACATGTAATTCTCAAAGCTTTCTCTTATCCAATGATTCATTCAATCAATATTTCACCACCACTTTGCCTACTTCTTTGACAGCATGCTTAGGAGAGTGTGGAGTGTGTTTTTGCTTCTGTCTGGCAGAGAGGACGCCCAGTGGGAGTCATTTCTGTGTGGACGTGAGTATGTTTCAGAGCAGGTCTATACTCGCCGACAGTAGTGCCCAAAGGTGATAGCAGTAAATCTCACAGATGGGAGAGCTGATTGTAGAGTGCACATATACTTTGTTCCATGTTTTGCTGGACTTAAAAGGTCTACTATGTAACTTTTTTGGTGGAGGATTCGCTACATGCTTGTCTCTATGGTGATTATTGCTTTGCCCAGAATGTTCCACAATTAAGTGTGTATATCTACATGAAGACAAGCAGGTTTTAGTGTGTGATGGTAATCCAAAATGCTCCTTCATGTTTTTAAAATGCTCCATAATTCATTTAAGGAGATATTGTGTAACCTTTCTGGTGGAAAGTACCTCACCTAGAATGTTACACAATATGGCATTAAATTTATGTACCTCCATTGACACACCAGATTACAGATGAGATCTGTGGAGAGGCACACACACGCACACACACACACAGTAAGGTGTGTTTAATGCCATACTGTGAAACATTATAGGCAAAGCAATAACATCTCTATGGAGATGAGCAGGACAGTCCACCAGAAATTGTTTTCCTACCCCATGCTTCAATGTAAACAACTTTTTTGTAAGCAGCTATTTATTAGCTTTTAGCCTAATTAAACTTGCTTCACTTCTAGGTGCACCAACCAAATACCTTTTATAACGTTGTTCCCTCATCAAAAATGTGCCTGAAGAGGTCTTATATGTGCCATTCATGCATGTTTGTGTAATCTAGTGATCTCTCCCGGGACCTATTCAAACCTTCCTTATAGTTAGCAGTACGATTCTGTCCAATGCTCAACTCACAAGCCTATGTCACCCATGCCCCTGCATGGCAATTTTCCATAAATGTACAAAGAATGATATAAAACAATATACTACAACTTCACAAACCTGATGCGATGTGCTTCATTAGTGGGATGCACACTGATTGTGATTTTTGGCTAATATAGCATTTTCAAAACAATAAAAGGTAACATGGTGATCTAAATATGTTATGTGTTAGCAATTACTTCCCCTTAGTAAATTACCCTCTCTTTAAAGTATGCCTGGACCATACTTCATTTAAAAGGTGTACCATGTAATTTTCTTGGTGGAAGGTATGTCACCTGCTTGTCTCCATAAAGATGATACTGCAAAATGCATTGATATTGGATCAACGCGATACTTACTATAGTGTTACTTGGTATCGGATTGAAACAAAAAACACTGGTATCACCCATCACTAGTTCAAATTCCCTGAATAATGGATAATATTGGACTTTTCAAGAGCAACCTAAATGAAAAACAGCGTGGCTAAGTTTCACCTTGGACAAAGACAGTGGCGCAGACAGAATGCACAAGCAGGCATCACTGTGGGACATAAGGCTCTCAATCTGCTGGGCTCTACACTGTAAACAAGGAACACTGGGGAGGCTGGGGCTAAAGGCCTCCCATCTATTTGATTCTGAAAAGTCAAGAGAATGGCCAGGTATGACACAGCATAAAGACTCATGTTTTCTCATAGTGGAATATTCTGTTATAAATACAGCTCCCTTCACCAATATTGGTAAGACATGAAAGATAATAGGAGTCAAATAGCAGGTGTGTTCAATGATAACAACTTGCATTTGACTGGTGATATAGTTCTGTTGACAGGTAAGCATGGTTCACATTACACCACGTAATATTTTTACTATGTGTAGTTCAAATCAAGTAGTAGCTCAAGTACTAATACTAGAACAAGTAGAAGTAATATACAGTAGTACACTTCATGCATCATAATCATAATTAAGGGTATGATATGTACAATTTTTATTTTAGATTTCATACTTATGGATGTCCCCAGGGCCCAGGCACAATAATGTGCAAATCAAATATAGCTTTTACTACACAAAGCTTTTATTACACAAACATTGGACATGATGGCCAAGCTCTTTATGTTATAATTTGGTGTTTGGATCCAGTCAGAAAGCAGAATGAGCCTCACATGAATCTCTCATTTGAGTTGTCAGTTTCAATGCTGAAAGCCAGTTGGTTTAAACCTAAAACCTGATCCAAATCGTCACTACCCAAACCCCAGCATCTGCAGACTATCATGAATCAGTGCTAGTGCAGCCTCTGCAGCTCAGTGAGTGAATTCTGGAGGCTTTGAGCACTGTGAGTTTATAAACACATTTCACAACTTTGAGACAGTAGAACTGACTTTTGCTGTCACTGTAATGCTGACAAACAACTAGCACCAGCCTTACTTCCTGGTTCGTGGATGATAATAAAAAAAAACAAAAAAAAAACGCTTTATGATTAGATGCAGACTACACACAGCTGTCTCATTTTTGCCACAAGAGCTGATTTTGCAATATATTTGTACTGGGGCAAGATTTACTTTATCGCATGAAGAAAATCAGGTACAGGTCCTCTATTTACCAGCATTCTTGTGACGCCTTGCTAGGGTAATGTGCATTGTTTGCTCTACAAGAAATTTAACTGATACACATCTTAAAAACGTGAAAAACAACCAGTTGATTTTAAATGGTTTCTAGTGGTCCAAAGTCATTCCTCACTTACCTTATGGTCCAAGCATCCTAATAATTCGTCATGATGAGATTATAAGCGTTTTTCACAACTTTAAGAGGCCAATGTGGAGTTTTGCAGTCACAGCAATATTACCAAGCACTAACATGCTAACCCAGCATTAAATATTTTATAATTAGATACAGACAGTACACAGAAGACTTATTTTGACTTCAAGAGCTGCTTATACAATATGTCTGTACTGAGGCAAGACAAATGCTCAAATACTGGAGTACAGGCCCTTTAAAGGCATTACGGTGGTTACAAGTGTTGCCAGATAAGATGCTGATACAAGTTGAATGTTGCATCAAATTTCTCAACTAACATAATCCAATTTTAGATGTTATGCAATCTATTTTTTTAAATGTTTTACAAACACAGCACTATCGCCGTATCTTTAGGCTTATGCATTGTCGTTTCTATTTGAGGTTTGCGTGTAGGCCGACTTGGCAATTGGTCATAATGCATTAACCTCATCCACGCTGCATACGTGGGAGTGTGCGATCTGCCTATAGCCTCCTGTGTAACAATCTATTGCATAAGCCCCAACTAACCATCACCACGTTATCCTGGAGTCCATGCTATTAAATACACACTGTAGCGGGATTACAGGCATTCTCACATCTGTTCCTAATCTCAAATCCCTCGCAGGTCAATGGAAAAGTTCCGGAAGTCGGATTCGTCCCATCCGCTGCAGGCAGAGGATTATGGGAGCTGACAGAGAGGGGACACTTTGGGTAAGGGAGAGATGCTTAGGGACATTTTCCTTGTTTGAATCAGTCAAACATGTCCACAAGGCTGTTTTACTGTGATTTTTCTGTTTTAGTCATTTTTTGATATGCTGTAAAAAGCAAATATAGTCTTGTTTCACTGACAGTATAAGTCAGTGTACAATGTTATGAAGAAGTATTCTAGTACACATTTGTTATTCTGAAAGCTCTGTTGTAGATCATTGTCCCAATTGACCAATCTCACACTGCATTCACACAGGCAAGGTGGGTGTCTTGCCCAAGGACACAAGATTGGTGCACTGGTTTGAACTGGGATAGAATAGAACTACTGAGCTTTGGGTGAGTGGGTGAATGCCTGACTACTAAAACGGCAGGCTAGCATATATGCAGTTGCCATTTGTAAGGAATTAT
This sequence comes from Periophthalmodon schlosseri, assembly GCA_000787095.1. Classification (NCBI taxonomy): domain Eukaryota; kingdom Metazoa; phylum Chordata; class Actinopteri; order Gobiiformes; family Gobiidae; genus Periophthalmodon; species Periophthalmodon schlosseri. The sequence goes on from KN479957.1 coordinate 4,980, forward strand.
CTCCAACCAAGACCTTGGGTTTTTGAGCAGATATCCAATATATGGCCTGCAGCTGTGGCCCATAACCGATATCTGCTGATACCACAAATTTATCTTAGTTGACCACAATTTATCACTTTTGTAAAAATAACAACAATAACAGCATAAATGAGAATCAACTCTGTGCTTTTAAAATGGAAGTCAGTGGACAAGTTTGCTACACATAAGTGATTAACACTAAAATATAAGAAAAAAACCCCAAAACATATGTCTTGTGGTAGGCACCCTTCTGGTAACTAATTGTTAAACATATCATCAACAATATATAAAATGTAATTTATACAGCCTTTAGCTTATGTGTGTGTTATAAATGCTTAAGTGTTAATGTTTTCACCAGAATTGTATAATGTATGGTTACAACTTCATTATTTAAAGCCAAATATTATGCATCATCGTTATTGGCTTGTAGACATGGGACACTTGGGTACCTTTGCTTTAGCATTAGATGATTTAGAACTTAAAATGATAGAAAATTAAAGAACTATACAGCATTTCACAGCTTCAGTGCTCCCCATACTCTGATCTGACTTGCCATCTTCTGGCAGCAGAGGGAATTACCATAGGGAAAACAATTAAATTAGGTAATGAGAAACATGCACAGACAATTTAATGTAAGCATGCACCAGTACTGAACTTGATTTGATGGCAGAAATGTTTTGAATGAGTCTGGAGATGATTTATGCAAAAGTCAAATTTTCGTAATATTTGTCCTTTAATACTTATATTACTAGCAGCGTTTACATACTTAGAACATAAAAAGCTGTGATTTCAACTTACATTTAAAATCATAACTGTATCTTTCCCTTATTGTTAAAAATGTGTTTTTGAGCAAAATAAACCATCACATTTGTAAACTTGCCGAAGTACTAAACCCAGACTGATGATACAGCTCCTCACACATTACCTCTCTACACTGAGGTACACAGTGAAGCTGCTGATGGCGAACTACATCCCATAATTCTGCTTACAGATTCATGTGTCTCATATAGATGATTTATGCTCCCGTCTGACGCTCTCCTCCTCTTCCCCCTCTAACTTCTCCTTCTTAACATACCCTACGTCTTGTTCCTCCTTGTAACGGCCTGCATGGCAGCCTTAGCGGTAAATGAGGAACAGAGCAGAGCTGAGACAATGGTTTCCAGTGCAGACTCAAAGTGCATTTAACCACCACAAACATATTTACAAAAACAAGAACAAAAAGGACATATGCAGTATTTGCATTTTTTCGCTTTTGCTTTTTTTGGGTGCTAAAATAAGGCAGTATAATCATAAAAAACATAAAAGGTTGCCAAATATAAAAGAGTCAGGGTTTCCCAGTAGAATTATTATCGGGTCAAGTGAGCCATATTGCAAGGCTGGTTTTCTGCCCAAAAACAACAGAATGACACGATGCTTCAAACACCCCGAAAATACATATTTAACAATCACAAAGGCTTACAAAGATGTTTAATAAGGTAAAAAAGTCTTCTGACAATAGACCAGATGTGCTTGCAAAACTGGGAACTGAGGTTAAATACCATCTACTGGCAGCAGGGGGAATTACTCAAACAACAATTAGGGTTATCAATATTTTCCGACATGCTAACAGAGGCATACAGTTGACTTTTACCAGTGACGTAACAATCCTGGGAAATTTTAAGTCACTCATTTAGTGCTTAGAAGTAGCAGATTTACTAAACAGAATTCATCAAACAAGTATAAATGAAACAAAATACAACTCCAGGTATGTATGTGTGTACCCCAGGCATTAAAACAATGTTATATCATTATGGTTACTAAAAAAAGTCAATGTGTTCTTCAAAATAATCAAAACTGAGCAATGCTAAGGACAAATGTAGTAAATGTACTTCCTTATATTTATTGCTTTCCTTTCACAAGTAACTTTTAACTTTATACACACGTTTAAACCAGATCAGCCGATGTAATGGACTAGCTACATTACACTCCTGCATGTGAGCTTTACACACCACAGCCCATTACCATTACTGTTGTTAAGCAAAAATAAGAGGAGAGCCTGGACACCCTTGACGCACACACCGGCCCTTGAGCTCAGAATAGCTCCGTCCGCTCACCCCGCTGCTTTCATCTTGCTGCTATTGAAAGTGGAGATGGTGGAGTGGTGGAGGGGAGGCAGACAGTGCGTTGTAATCACGCCGGGGCTGTAATTGTCATTTGCGGCTCATTCATGTGTTAATGTGGACTTTGGGGAGTGGAGAGCTGAGCTGTGCTGTGCGTAAACAAACACAAGACTGCAGCCGAGATACATGGGCCTACTGTAGACAAGTCAACACGTTACACTCACTTTTATATTATAGTTTATGGGCTAGGGAGGAGTTTATTTCTTGCTGTTTTATATTATCAAACTCGCAAACTGCTGCTAACATTCACTGCTTTTACCAGGGTTTGTTTTGGCCATTGGTCCCACATATAAAATCGCACATTTTAAATCGTAATATTAATCTACAATGACTTAATAAAAGAAATAAGTCATCGAAAAACTGCGGTGCCCAATGAGAGGTGACGTTGCCATAAACGTCATCACAACAAAGGGTCGTCTAGCTGTTGGCACCCATTATGGATAGCTGTAGATCACACTAGCAAGCAGCAGATTTTTTCATTTGTCCCAAAATGACAATGACAGTGCTGTCAAATCCTGTATCACTGATTAAGAAAACAATATTGGAGAACGAAGTAAGTAGAGAGCAGTGACCGTGTACGGGGGTTAAATCCATTTTGTGTTTTTTCTTGAGTTTTTTGACAGTGCTAATGTGTGCATTGTGTCACCATGGTAACTGCTGAACATTCCACCACAGAGATATGTGAAGAACACCAACAACATGAGGTCACTGCAAAACAGCCTATCAATAAAATAAATGTAACCATTATAGAAACAAAATTAAGTCATTTGAATTCAAGCGATAAAAAACCCTAAATGTAAAGTGCTTTTTATCAGTCATATTATTTTTAATTTATCATTTGGAAAGTCTGAAATCATAAATCTGGTCATATTCCAAGAGAAATGGTGAAATATTAGACTATTACTCATTATCTAATTTCCCCTTGGAGATGAATTAAAGCAATTCTGAATTAAGGCCTAGATGAAAATGAATTAAAAAAAAAAAAATCACTGATGTTTGTGGTGTCAATGTCAGTAATAGTGAATATACAGTAAAATTTGACATTGTATAGTCACTGAAAAATATCTTGACCCTGATTTGACCATCAATCAAATCAAATGTTCCTCTTCAAACTCCCACCATAGCAACAGGGGTATGTTTTTGTGTGGTATCTGGCCTATATGTGTCACCATTATTTACACTTGGACATGTCCTGTAGTGAGTGATCACACTGTTCTCATGTTTGCAACACCAGGGGACACGTGGAGGACCTACCAAGTGGTCAGGAGTTCGAGTTTCTGAAGAGACCAGATTTACGGTTTGAGAGCGGTGGTCAGCATTGCCTCGGGTCACAGGTCAGAAGAACATCTTCAGACTAAAAATGGCGTGACCTACTTGTGAGATCTTCCTCAATGACAGAGAGTCCTCGAGGTGAGGGATTACTGGGTGAGCCCAAACTGGGGACTCTGGGACATCCTTATTATGTGATGGGACGGATTAGCGTTAGCGTGATTAGCATTAACCTTACTTGCCCTGCTCGTCTTGTATGCTAGATTGAAACACACAATCTGTTTCTCATGCACTTTGACCTTGCTAGTAGAAAATGTGAAACAAGACTCCAAACAAAATGGCTTACAATTGGCGTCACTGTAACAAAGTGAGTATGTATGTTGTACCATGGAATCAGATGTAAGGAGTCGAATGTTCATGATCATTGGTGTTGGAGTTTTGGGCAAGACATGTGACCCAGGTCATATAAAAGTGCGTGATGGTATGGTTGAGAAGAATGGGCACATGCTTGCAATCTCATATGTTACTGTGCATTTAGGGATTCAAATGGGAACATTATTTATTATAAGACTGCTTGCGGCATAACTGAAGGATTTTAACATGCTCCATATCACTTGTCCAAATTCTGTGCCAGTGGAGCCTCAGCCCTTTTCTGCCTCCCTGTGCTCTCCAGCTCCACGTGCCCCCAGAGAGTAGACAGAAATACTAAAGCCTGAGACTTTTGGTGCATCTAAAAGAATTCAACTGAAATGTGGAGAGAATTCTGTCATGCTTTGCAGCTATAATGTGCCGTATAAAACCTAAATACATTTGCCTGGCTAGTGCTGGTACCCATTCCCTATGACGCGAGTGAAACGGGAACCAAACATGATCGTCCAATCAGATTAGTTTATTTCAATCAGGCATGTGAAACAAAGGAGCCCATTGGACACCCATCATTGTGAACAAAATCAAACTTCTTTTGTTCATTGATTCTGCAGACGTTTTTCAGCCCTCTAAGATATTTTTTTCCTCTCTTTTTTTGTCATAAGCAGCCATATTTATTTTGATACAGACAGACCATGCATGTCCCTGATTGGCTAATCCACCTGTCAGTCATCTGAAAACTAGAAGATTCATCGTGATCAGACTCACATCTTTGTAAAGTATTGGAGAAGTGTGTGTTTTGGATCCCAGGCAACGATGAAGGTGTAGGGAGCTTTGCTAAACTACCAGGACTACACATGTAGGATTCACTCAAAATGATACAAATGGAACAAAACACAAGGTATGCTTTTGATTTTGGGAAAAGACTGTAACATAGCTTTAAACCGTCAGTATAGCTAGCATAATATAAAAGAACACTTATAGCTAATAGTTAACGATTGTATAAAAAAGTTGTTGAGGGCCAGTGTTTTCCCAAAATGTTTACTCCCAGAAATAACTCCCTTGGTGTAACTTCTTCATTAAACCCGACAGGTGGAAAGAGCTGTCACCGTGAAGTTAGCACCGTGAAATGATTTGTCTTTTGTTTCGCCGTGTTCATTTGAAATTAGCAGACACCTCTTTGAAGTTTCCCTGAACATTTGTATCAAGTCTGCAAATGCACTCTTCATCCAATTACGGCACGGCCTTCACTGACGGCTGGGAAAAGAGAGCGCTGTCATTTCGTCACTTAATTATCCCTACTGCGGTGTCGCGTTTAGTGTTAGCCTTGTTACCAATGTCGCTCTGTTCCCGGACCACTTAAACATCGAGCTGAATGACAAAACTTTTGGTATATTTTTATTGCATACTTATACCTCAAAATAATGTGGCAACAGAGAGGGAGTGTGAAGCACTTTAAATGAGGCTAACAACAGCTGCCATTTTTATGCAAGGTATGCAAGGAGGTTTTATGCAAAATTGATTTTTTGCAGCTTTCTACAAAAACTAAACTCAAGTAAGAGTACTGTTACACTGTCAAATATATTAGGAATAAAAGTATGGTGTCTGAAAACTACTCACACAAGTAGTTTAAAATTTTAAGAGCATATGACAGGTTTCCATGTTCTTCGAATTCTGACTTGGTTTGGTAGGATAGTACCTGTAGTAAATATTTATCATAGTTTTACATCAGTCAAGTGGCAGTTTGTGGAAAAAAGTTGAGAAGAAAAGTACAAAAATACATAAAAAAAAATAGGAGGCAGCGCTGAGAATACCTCTATATATCATCAACACCAAAAATCCCATCCAAAATGCAGGGACAATTTACATGCCAAGGAAGGCATTTTTCTGACAGATTAAACATTGATTTAACAAAATAAAGGTGTTATCATTTATTTTTATTAGTTTATTAGTCTATATTATTAGAAAATACACAAAACTAGGTATATATAGTCATATTCACGTCATGTCATAAGCGATTCCATTTTTCCTAGACAATTTTACTCAAGAGTCAATTCTACTTTTTGCTTTACTGTCTCAATGTAACTTTTGTAAAAATTGAGAAAAGTTGGAGTTGGAAGACATATAAATTATGAATGAAAACCAAGGCACTGCACTGGCTCTGTCTGTATCCAGGTATGAATTCAATATTAGCATTCGCACTTCTGAACCAAGTCGAACAGAAAATACAACTTTGGACATGATTTCATCTGTTAGAAACATAGAGAATCACACAGAGGAATAGACAAACCAAACACAAGCAAAAAGAAAGACAGTCATATTTGGAAACAGTTAAAGGCACTGTATCTGATTTTTACTGACTTAAAAATGTGAAAAACAGAACTAGTTCAATTTAAATGGTTTGCAGTGGTCCAAAGTTATTCCTCACTTACCTTACACATTACGAACATCCTAATTATTCTCAGCTTTCAGAGACCAGAGTAGAGTTTTTAGTCACAAGTTAACAACAACTAGAATCCTAACATGCACACAATAAAATGTTTTTTTATTAGCTTCAGACATGCAGCCAACATATTTTGACCTTGAGCTCCTTATACAATGTATCTGTATTAGAGCAAGACAAATTTTGCTCAAATACATATATAAATTGGGTACAGGGCCTTTAAAGGTGCACTATGTAACTTAGGGTCCAAAATCCAAAATACACACTTCTCCAATACTTTATGAAGATGTTCAGATTGCCACGATTGACAGGTGGATTAGTCAATCAGGGACACGCATGGTTTGTCTGTATCAAAACAAATATGGCTGCTTATGTAGAAAAAAGACAGGAAAAATATTACAGGGGACTGAAAAACATTGCAAATTTCTACAGAATCAATGAGCAAAGCACTAAACTCTGTTAATCTGAGGTGAGAGAAATGTAATTTTGTTATGTAAATGATGGGAGACCAATGACCCCTCCTTAAATCGCCACCTTAAAGTGGTGGAGGGGTTTGAGATCCTCACCGGGGTTTTGGTCCCTCTGTTCCAACTACAGAGGAATCACACTCTTCAGCCTCCTTGGTAAGATCTATTCCAGGATACTGGAGAGGAAAATCCGACCAATAGTCGAAACTCAGATTCAAGAGGAGCAGTGTGGTTCTGGACGCAGAACACTGGACCAGCTCTATACCCTCCATCGGGTGCTCAAGGGTTCATGGGAGTTTGCCCAACCAGTCCAGATGGTCTCCGTCAGGGCTGCCCTTTGTCACCGGTTCTGTTCATTGTTTTTATGGTCAGAATTCCTAAGTGCAGTCAGGGGCCAGAGAGAGTCTGGTTCAGGGACTACAGGATCTCATCTCTGGTGTTTGCGGATGACGTTATCCTGATGGCCACATTGAACCAGGACCTGCAACATGCACTGGAGCAGTTTGCAGCCGAATGTGAAGCGACTGGGATGAAAATCAGCTCCTCCTGAGGCCATGGTTCTTGACCCGAAAAAGGTGGCTTGCCCTCTCCAGGTAGGTAGAGAGTTCCTGCCTCAAGTGGAGGTGTTCACGTATCTCAGGGTCTTGTTCACGAGAGAGGGAAGGATGGAGCGTGAGATTGACAGGCGAAATGGTGCAGCGACTGTATCACTGCAGACTATTGTGGTGAAGAAGGAGCTGAATCGAAAGGAAAATATATTTACCGATCAGTCTGTGTTCCTACTCTCACCTATGGTCCCCAGTTTAGTCCTGGTTTAGTCCTGGTTTAGATCTCTCTTAGAAATAGAGTGAGGAGCTCAGTCACATGGGAAGAGCTCAAAGTAGAGCCGTTGCTCTTCTATGTCAAGAGGAGCCAGCTAAAGCGGTTCTGGATGCCTCCCTGGGGAGGTGTTCCAAGCATGTGCCACTGGGAGGACCCCCGGTGAAGGCCCAGGACATGCTGGAGGCACTATGCCTCTAAGCTGGACTGGGAATGCCTTGGGGTCCCGCTAGAGGAGCTGGAGAAGGTGTCTGGGGTGCGGGAAGTCTAAAAGTCCCTGCTTAGATTGCTACCCCAGCAACTCGGCCTGGATAAGGAGAAGAAGATGGATGGATGACAAATGAGCTCCATTGTTTCACACGTGTAACTGAAATAAACAAATCTGTCTGGACGATCATGTTTGTTGGCATTAATATTATCTATCTACATAGACACAAACAAATGAAGCAATCGGATCAAGTTACAGGTCAGATCTGTGGAGAGGCCATTTCCATTTCTGGAGGAGGGTCCGCCACCTGCCTCTCTCATTATAATTCTGTTATTATATTAACAGTAATCACATTGAAAAGCATTTAGTGCTTGGACTTGTGATCAAAATGTATGGTCAAAATAATAAAACGTTAATAAAGACCTAAGGCTTTGATGCAAATGGTGCTCTGGGTAAGTGGGGGCCTGTGGTCTTATGCAACTGTTCCCGTTTTGAAAAGCTGCAGTGAAAAGGTGTGATTTTTATGCCTGTCATCAAAAAGGAGGTAATGAATGAGCTTTTCATGTGCAAATCTCAACATGAAAAATATAACCTTTTCTTATAGTTTTACATTTAATACTGCACTTAGTACTAGTACTTTTTATGTAGGCCTTCAGAACCGGTTTTTAACACCTGAGCATTGGTATTGCATGTAAAGGCTCAGTACCTGATCTTTGCAACATCACGTGACCACTCCAAAGAAGATTGCTAGTGAGTAGTCAAAACTGTCAGGTATAAAAACAAACTAAACCTTGGTCTGGAAAAAGAATCTATTAAAATAAATTAATGGAAGGAGGAACCTCGTCGGGTAAATTGTCAATTTTTTGTATATCACTTTTGCACCTTCAAGGCACTCAGAGCACTTCACATCAAAGAACCACTCACCCATTCACACTCATTAATACATCAGTGTACCCAGACACTGGGGGAGAAGTAACTTGCCCAAGGACACAATGACAGCATTCATCTGTGGGAGCTGGAATTGCACTGCCAAACTGTTTTATGTTGAGAGGAGGATTCAAACCACCAACCTTCAGATCAATGGACAAACAAACTCTACCAACTGAGCTATTGTCGTCCAAACTGAGCTGTTGCCCTATGTCCATATAAATTGCCAGCAGAACAAGGAGTAACCCATTTGGACTTAAGGTAAAAACAATTCTTCCTAGCACTGAAATTGATCAGAATAAGTCTAGTGAGGTCTATGGATTTGAAAAACACAACGGAGGTTCATGAATTACTAGCAGTTCATATCAAGATGTGAGCATTTTCAGACCACATAGTAGCAAGCTAGGCTAGTACTACCCCTGTGCCCTAAGATAAGCTCCTAAGCATTACAAATCTCTCTTGCTTCTCTGTGTGATGTGAGGACCATCTGCCTGGTTGTCTCCTCCACTGGCTCTCTGTATTACACCTCTCCCTGGGCTTGTCCTCACCAGCCCCCCCCCTACTGCCTGAAGAGAGGCCAGCCCAGCCAGAGGAGCCAGATGTGTTTGGGTACATCGACGGGCTAAAACAGGAAATCCTCCAATTTCAATCCACGTCCAATGACATAAGCCCAAAGCCAGAGAGGGAGCATTACATTTGAAGTAATTCTCAAATAAAGACAAGAGTCACATGTAGGACCAGCTAACCGTTTTAGACCTCTACATTTCTTTTCAGTCCTCTGGGTACTATTTAGCTTTGCAAGTATTAACTTATTACAGTATAGTTTTAAGTATCAGTATTATGCAAAATCATCTTTTATAAGCCACTAACCATGTGACCTCTAATGGTCTTCCCCCGTCATTGTCTTACTCAAAGTTGAAAGTTATATGTAATTGACTTATGCCTATTTGAGTAATGCTTCTGTACTGGCGTCGTAGAACCCCGTTTCTACTATCCAGGAGTTAAACACCTCCACACAATAAGTCACTGACGCCAGGATGGGTTTAGACTGTTCTTTATATGGCAGGTGTGAAACTGTAACAACATAATACAGTGTACATTAGTGATCTTACAAAGAAATACGGCGAATAACAAATATTCTAATGACAAATATGATAATGACAAATATGCTAATGCTATTGCTAGTAATTCAACATAAGTTAGCATGGAAATTAGCTTGTAAATAGTTTGTTTTTGTACACTTTAACTGTTTGAACACATCTTATTTATCAATACCTTTAGCTTTTTGAACTAAGTTTTTGTATACTTAAAGGGAATGCCTTCATGAACTTCTTACAGGGTAATTAACACGTGTGAGCCAGCGGAGACCTTTCTGTTATACTGCGTGCACTACCGCACATGACCTGTAGGGACAACATCTTGATTTTTTATGAAAGGGCCAGCGCACTTGGCCAAACTAAAATAGACAATGGGCAGAATAGACTGGTCAGAACAACTTCACTGTGTTACAAATTGAGGGTGGACCGACCACGTATCTGTTATTAGCACTGCAATGATTGTACATTTAATCCTCAATACATTTGCTGTTGTGTGCTGCCCTGTGTCTGGTTAAAATTAGGCTGTAATGGTTAAGGTTAGGAAAAGGGTTTAGGCTTGTCTTAGTATAGAACAATTCCAACTTTTACATTGAAAACAGCAGTCAGGAAACAGTCGACTTTGGCGGTCTTTTCGCATGGCCGCTGTTTGTCCTCCTGGTAGAGGTCTGTGGGTTGGGTCCTCTGGTTTAAGGTCTGCAGCCAGAACCGTCTCGATTTGAGCAGGAAGTCAATAGAGCTCTATCTATAATTAAGTCATTTTGAATCAATATTGCAATTAATGTAAAATAACGATTGACGTACAGTATGTCATAGTTTATTACGAAAACTACAGAAAACATTATGGTTCA
>KN479957.1:15659-51074 GCA_000787095.1 Periophthalmodon schlosseri
CATTTGACCTTAAATCGGGAGCGCTGATCCGAATGAACGGACATATATCTCACTAAAAATATTGACGCATCGGACTCCTTTGGGATCTGGAAGTGTCCGGCTGTACCCTCCAGAACTCCTGCTGAGATGAACTTCCCACTCTCCCATGATGAATCAATTTCAATTACGTCCCATGTGATCCATCATATTCTCATTAACGTGTGGAGCGTGGCTGTGGCTGGGCTGAGCGATTAGAGTCAGGCCTCTCTGCACGCGGCAGCTTTATTGCCCAAGTAAAACATCTTTTATGGCAAATGTGAGGAGCTGAGGCGGCGGGTTAAGGCTGCACGTCAACGCTTACTCACGGCTGCGCAAGACCAGACCAGAGGAAACGCTTTCAATTAACTACAGTGGTATTAAAGGGCCGGTACCAGATTTCAAACGATGAGTCACTAGCATGTTTTAGTTTGAACTTTTAGCCTGCCTACCTAGTCTTTTATGTGATATTGCACCATGACACAGAAACAGCTGTCTGAGATAGTGTCATGCAGTTGGTTCCTTACAGTTCTCAAGTTCCCATCATTAAGTTTTTGTATTTTTTATTTTACGATTGAACTGGGAGGTAGATGGCTCTGTTTCACACTTCAACACAGAAGGTGGCCGAAATGCACCTAAAGTGCCACCTGCCAATAAACCAAACGAGGGAGATTCTTAGAAACCTGATTGGACGACCTGTCAATTGCTTCTGTATTAGTTATTACTTAAGAAAACCCTATGTAAAATGAATACATTATAATTTACAGTATCCTGTCAAGAATAAATTCAAATCAGGTTCAGGCTTTTTAATAAATGTTGAAGTGAACCTTAAAGCTGACCATTACCCAAGATGTAGTCTAAATATAGGTGTTGCTGCTTGGACTGGCTCAGTCTACTTGGGCACCCCATACACATATCAGACCTTCATACACATATCACCCAAATGTGTCTGAAGGTCTGAGGAAGTTTTTTTTTTTTTTTTTAATCGAATACATTAGAGCATAGACAATAATGTCTATGCTCTAAACATGTATCAAACCATGGGCCTATCTGTAAGATTTTGATCATAAATTTCATAATCATGATCTGAGTCAAATACAGCTTTTACTGATAATAATTCTAATGCTGATTTATTCTTAATTACAAATACACTGGACATGATGAATGAGTTGTTTGATATAATTTAGTGTTTTGGTTCTCAAGATGATTATCCAATCAGAAAGCAGAATGAGTCAATGGGCCGTGCTCAATGGCACACTTTGCTAGTTTAGCCTTTATTGGCTAAGTACATCTGGTCCTGCCCTGCCCATTGACCATGCGAAGTTGAGCTATCCTCCATGAGACTTTGCACGACGAGAGCGAGTGGAGCGGCCGCAAAGGAGGCAAGGGAACAGTAAAAAAATAATAAATGATAATGCGCTTTTGAACCATGTTCTAAACCTGTGGCTCGTCCATGACCTCTCGGCTCGTTAACATCGCTCACATGCTCATTCATGTCGCACCACCTGACCACTCTAACCAATCAGTGCTTGTGTATAACTAGAGCGGACAAAGAGCGTAGCCGAAACTAATGGTTAAAAAGTGTTTTTTAAAACAGACGGATTTTGAGCTGAGAAAAAGTTTATGACCTGAAAACAGGTAAAAAAAATGCCACAAAATTCGATCTTTCTGAAAGCTGTCCTGTTAGCCCTCAGACGAACATGAGCAGTCTGTGATTACATTCTGCTCTATGAGAAAAATCCTTTCTGTGCAGGAGGAATTTTTTTGTTGTAGTACCAATGAGTGGCCACTAATCCAACTTGAGACAGGTCTAAGCTATCCAGTTATTTTAACAGATCCATGGCCTCACATGAGTCTCTCATTTGGGTTGCCATTTTCGATGCTGAAAACCTACACAGACTCTCTCTGATCTGACTCGTCACTACCTAAATTCAGCACGTGCAGCCAATCATGAATCAGTGCTAGTGCAGCCTCTGCAGCTCAGTGAGTGAATTCTGGAGGTTCTGAGCTTTCACATGAGGCATGGCCTGTCCATATACTGAGAATGAGAACAACTTGTATGTGTCCTCTATCTGCATGTTTTACATATAAATGCACCCCTCCTAAGGCACATATCTGCTGGAATGTTTATTGTCAGACAAACAGACAATCAAACAGACAATCTGCTGAATATGATTTAGTTTGTGACGCAAATACTGGCAAATTACAGTTTTGATTGAAATTGGAAAACCACTAGTCACGAACAACAAACAAGATTGCACAGTTTGGCACCATCTTCAGACAACACTTCAGAATCAAAATCACACTCATTTATATCCATCCCCCAAATGAAATTCTTTTTGTTACAGAGATACAATTCAGAAGAATAAATCACAATCTACATTTTTGAACAAATTTGAACTCTAAAGAGGGGGTATTTTACTTCTAGGGAGTATTAACACATAATATATTTAGATCACTGTGATACCTTTGATTGTTTTGAGAATGCTATATTCACTGAAAATAACATAGCAACATGTTTTATAAGTTTCAATTTAGTTTTTGACGCTCTGACTCTCCCCTTCCATTGCTCTCCGCACTAAGTTACTCCCACTTCAGAGCGCTATCACAACATAATCACCATGCATCACGCTAATGAAACTACTGCGCATCACATCAGGTTTGTCAAGTTGCACTGTACAGTTTTGTATCATGCTTTTGCATATTTATGGAGGATTGCTATGGGGAGCATGGATGACGTAGGCTTTGGACAGAATCTCACAGCTAACTGTAAGGAGGATTCGGTTAGGGCCTAGGAGAGATCACTAACTGAAACATGTGTAGATGACATCAACTCTTAGGCATGTTTTTGATGAGAGAAGAATGTTATAACATGGTTGAAAGCATTTTGCATGATACCCCTTCTTTAAAGTAAGAATGGCTCATAGTTGAATATTGTTTACTCCCTCCTAGAGTGCTATATTTAGCCTAGCAAAAGCACCTAGTCTACTTTGCATTGACACTCATCTGGCTAGCTTCCCTCCATCTGTTAGTGCCGGTGAGTTGACATCCTCTGATGAATGTCCTCAGCCAGAGACACTAGAAGCAATTAGCATCCAATTAGCCAGCGCAGAAAAACAACAACATATTGTGTTACCAAATGCGTGTCGTTTGCTAGGCCCACTCACGTTTTAGCAGGTCACGAGACACATCAGGCAGGGAGCGATCCGTTTGACCACTTCCAGGCCTCGTGTTAGGTGAGATGGTGGTGTAACCAGATCTGCGTCACGTATGGTTGGCTCTTTACACTTCAGGAGCTCCAGTTATCCACAGGCAGGTGAGGTCTTTCAGCAATTCCCGGAATACTACGCACGACGGCATCATTTAAGCTAGGGCTCTGTCGGGAGATGTCAAGTGGTCATGTGGTCGGGAGGTCAGAAGTCAGAGGTCAGACTATTTTGACAAAGTGACATGCTTGATGAGGACTTTGGGTTCATCCTCAAAAGCAGTTACCGTATTAGTGTTACCGACCAGGGATGACCCATATAACCATGTATAGCAAAAATACTCGCTTACATGCAAACATTGTTAAAGGTCCTATATTACACAAAATTTACTCTTTAAACCATGTTGTTAACTCATCAAAAACATACCTGAAATTGTGTTTTGATTCATTCACACATTTGAGTAAACCTTTCTTATTAGTCTTTCTACATCTCCAAAGCTCAAAATGCTCTGTTCCACCTGATGTCATGCAGTGGTAGTTTTCGAGTTAAAAGCTACCTTTTACCTTTTGCTCAGGAGATTGACAATTCCAGGGCTGAAATCATCCAAATGATTCTAGTGAAGGCGCATGGAGTTAAAAAACACAGTGGAGGACTTCCATTTTTACCACATGATATCACAAGGAGGAACAAAGCATTTTCCGTTTGAGAGAAGAATATGCAGGGTTTGTGTGTTAGACGTGCGAATTAAACTAAACACAACTCCGGGTATGTTTGTGAAGAGGAAACAACATTATAACATAGATCATAAAATAGCATAATATGAGCCCTTTAATGCAGTTTTTCCCCCCGTAGATCTGGTTCAGTCAGAGTAGTAGTAGTAGTTATTGCAAAACTACTTGGTATCTAATATAATAAGAAACGGAATCTGTGTCTATTACTGTTTAAATTGCAGTCATATTTGTTGGAATACATGAGTCATAACATTATAATATTACCACACAGATTCACATTTATCCATCCAGTCATAGTCTTCTGCTTATAATTGGCCAGAACGCAGATTCAGCAGTCTAAGCCAGGATGCTCAAACTTCCCCTTCCACACATACTTCCTCCTGGAGCGTTTACACGGCAGCAGAGAGACATAGGCCGCGTCTCATTTCTCTTTCCTTGCCTACTTCTCTTTGATTCCTCTCCTCGATTCTGCAGGAAATGGGTGAGGTAGCCCCAGCGTAGAGGGGAGAGGAGCAGAGGAGAGAGGAGTAGAGAAGAGAGGGGACACAGCGAGGAGTAGAGGAGAGTAGAGCATAGGAGAGAGGAGAAGAAGAGAGAGAAGCAAAGGAGAGAGGAGACACAGCAAGGAGAGAGGAGCAGAGAAGAGCAGATGCTGGTTCTGACTAAATGACCCTGCAGTGAGGACGATATTTTAGGCTTATTTTATATTATTATTCCAGTCAGACCAATATCTTTTGTTTCAGATAAATGTGTTTGAAGGTTTTTATTAGATTTAATGTCAAAGTTGTCTCCAAGATTAGACCCCGGAATGAAGTCACATACTGTTTAAATACAGTGGTTGTGAGTAAAACACGTCACTTTTACTAACGTTATCCTAGCTGACAATGGAAAATTAGAGCACCGGCACTTCTTCTTGTCGACTTAGAGCACCGTGTTCCACCAATACAAACTCCTCACTGAGATATATAAAGTTTGATTGTCTGATGTCGGCCTCTTGAACCCTTGCCCGTGTTTCCTCCGGAGTTTCCTTTCCTTGAGCTTTGGGACACCACTTAATATGGTGCATTTGATTGACAGCTGAGAAATGGTAGAACAAGCAGAGGAATTAAGGAGGAAGGTAATTTGGTGGGCCATAGTTCCTTCAGAGTGTCCTGGGTCTCCAGGGGCCTCCTGCTGTGGGGACGTGCCCTAAACACCTCCTCAGGGAGGTGACCAGGAGGCATCCGGAACAGATGCTCGAGCCACCTCAACTGGCTCTTCTCCACGTGGAGCAGCAGTGGCTGTACTCCGAGTTCATCCTGTGTGACTGAGCTCCTCACCCTATCTCTAAGGGAGCGCACAGCCACCTTGTGGAGGAAACTCATTTTGACCGCTTCTTGTCATGATCACAGATCACAGTCAATGCTCACGATTTACAAGTCTACTCTCCTACTCTCACCTGTGGTCATGAGATGCACATTTATTTGCTTATTTTTTTGTTTTGGTAAATTTGTAAATTATGTTTCCTTTATTGATTGGAAAATAAGAATGTTGCCACAAAGAAAATTTGCAGGTTGGTGTTATTACTATAATAAAATCCATTCTTCAGTTGGTTCTATTTATTTGCCATTTACAGCCACATTAGAATAAAAGTGCAAGCTGAACATAAAACAGTCAAATAAAACCAGTAATACCGCCCTATAAGGATAAATAAGTGGTAAAAGAGCTTGTCACATTTGTCATTTTAGTCATGTATTTAAAGCAGAGCTATTTTTCAAAATCGACTTTTCAGAGGTTTTAGGCCATGTTATAATTGTTTCCTTTCTCATTTATCCTCTCGAAGTTGTATTTTGAGTGATTTGCGCATGTTTGAGTATCTTTATACTGCTGTATTCAAGGGATCATTGCTCTGATCAACCGCCGTTAATTTTCACCGCCACCGGCATACGCCCACTGCTCTGTACGTACTTTATTTTTTACCAATACCGTACCAATTTTATTTTCTTGACCGGTGATACACGTAGGATTCAGCAGCGTTGCGTAGTAATTTTTACACAAATGAAAAAAAAAAATCCGATGCTCGCATGCGTGATGTGCAGTTATCCATCGGAGGTGCCAACAGCATGAGGCTCTTTGTTGTGAAGATGTCTACGCCGTGTCAGCTCCCATTGGGCACCGCAATTTTGTAATGTGGACTTGTTTCTTTTCTTAAGTTGTTTTAGATGAATATTGTGATTTATGTCCAAATAATACCATAATGATCCATGCGTGTAAACTGTAAAGCAGACACAAGCACAGTAGGTCTTCTTTAAACCTAACATCTATTAAACAGCTAAATAGCAGCTTAAACTAAGACCAAAAGTATACACAAAAACCCATAACTCTGCTGGATCCAACATATCCCGGTCCAGGTTGTACAGGTTATAAGCTACCTGGCTTCCATTAGCTTCAAAGTGAGTCAGCATTTGAGCATTTTTGCTTTGAATGCGACATGTTCTTGGATTATTAGAACCATCTGGCAAATTAAAAGCAGGTTAAGACTTCAACAGCAAGACGTATATAAGAATAAACACAACCAGACAGCAGAGTCTTTGAGTCGCAATATCTTTCTGCAAAATGTTTCACAGTCAACTCACCTTTATGCCCTTCATTCTCTGTTATTAAAGTGGAACTAAACAGTAAATCAACTCTTTTCACTACTAAACTGTATATATGTTGTTATAATAGCACTACTGTTCCTAGACCTTTTTGGTTATTGTAATGGAAACAAGGTACATTTACAGCTTTCTGGTCAAAAACATATAAAACAGAGCTGACTCCAGTGGCCACTGAAATTTTAAGTGCTTGGCGACATCACCCAGATGTTTCCACCTGGCTGCAGGGGCGGAGTTTGAGGTGCGGATACCTGTTAGATCGATCACACTGTTCGTCATATGTTCAGACCCCACCTACATCTTGTTCTTTGTAAACTGCAATACTAAAAACGGCTTTGTAAGTGAAATGGGACCACTGACTGCCTCATACCGGCATTTCACTGTAGCATTTTTGGATCTTATTTGTAGGACTGAAAATCTAATCTTAGTTGCATTTTTTAAATAACATATTTTGATCACCATGTTACCTTTTATTGTTTTGAAAATGCTGGATTTGCCAAAAAGATTCACTTTTGTTTTTGATACTCTGAGGTTTGTGAAGTTGTAGCATATTATTTGGTATCCTGTTTTGTATGTTTATGTTAAATTGTTGTGCGGGAGCATAAATGACATGGGCTTGTTGGCACAGAATTGCACTGCTAACTGTAACGACGCTTCGTATAGTGCCCGAGCGAGATTGCTAGATTACTCAAATATGCATAGATGACAAATAAAACCTCTCCAGGGATGTTTTTAATGAGGGAATGACTTTATAACATGGTAGAAAGCTCCAAAAACTTGATTTTGCATAATACCCCCTTTTAAACTTGGTATGATTGTTTTGAATGGCTTTTTAATGTATACAAGCTTTGTGATGTAATTATACTTAAGTTGAATATGCTTCATGCAGTTAATTAATTGCATTTACTGTACTGCCAATAAAATAACACATCAATCATCACATAGACAAATTATTCTACTTGTGTGAAGGACAGACAGTATTCCTGTTCCAAAATAATAAAAGCGTCTATCTCTGGTTGGAAGGAATCTTAATGAATTGTCTTTGTTCTCTTCAAAGAAACAGCCTTCTATAATTTCAAAATTTTGACAGTAATATTCCATCCATAATTCATCAGAGTACGGCCATGTCCAAAGGCAAATGAATTTAGAATTGGAGGTGTTATGAGTGGGCCAAATGCAATATGAAGTAAGAGAGACAGTTTTAAGTTATTCATAGAGCGACTGACGGAAGAGTGTGAGGAATATCAATGGTGTTTTGGGCTGAGGTTATAATTCCTGCTACTTCCTCGTTTTGCACATCTGCCCAATTAGAGCCAGACTTCATAAGGTTTGGCCAGGCTCTCCATGGCAACGCTGCTATATACACTGTTATGCAACAAATACTCACAGGTGAGTAATGATAACTATAATGGTAGTTACTTTTACTTGAGTAAGTTTCTGAAAAAAATGTAGCCAACTTTGATGGATAAACTTCCACTCCAAAGCAACATTTTAAAGCAGACCTATTGTGCTTGTGTCTGCTCTATAGTTATAATCTATGACACCCGTGGATCATTATGTCATAACTTGCACATGTAAAATCGCAAAATTGATCTAAAACGACTTAATAAAAGAAGTCAGTTGACTTCTGCGTTAGGAAACTTCGGTGCCCATTGGGAGCTGACGTCTCCATAAACGTCATCACAACAAAGAGCTGCCGGCCCCTCCTATGGATAGCTGTAAATGTTTTTTTTCATTTGTGCCAAAATGACTAAGTGATGCTGCCGAATCCTACATGTATCAGTGATTAAGAAAATAAAATTGGAGAAAAGTATAGAGCAGTGGGCATGTAATGGTAGAGATAAAAACAGGAGTTGATCAGCAATATGGTGTCTTCAAAATAAGCGATTAAAGATTGCTCAAACATGCACAAATCACTACTTCCTGAATTACCACTCAATGATACCACAAGGTGGAACGGGATAGGGAGGGCTACAGGCTAAATAATTACTGAAATGTGTGACTAAAACAAAACAAAGTAAGCTAAAAAAAAAAGTGGTGGAAAAAGTACTACTTAGTAAGTAAAACTACACATATTGGAGCAAAAAAACACTCAACTAAAAGTATCACATGAAAAAATCCACTTAAGTAAAAGTATTAATACCTGTTTAAAAATGTACTTAAATAGTAAAAAGTAAAAGTATTTTGTTTCTATGTTTGTTCAAACGTGTTAAAATAAACCCTCAGTCTTTTCAGCAGGTCTCAGACAATAATAAAAAATGCTTTCACTTTTTAGCCCAGGTAAAAAAATATAGTGGAGTAGAAAGTACACTTTTTAGCCCAGGTAAAAAATATAGTGGAGTAGAAAGTAGATATCTGCTTTCAAATGTAGTGAAGTGAAAGTAAAAAGTATCCACTTACACAATTACACAATTTAAAGATACCTAAAATTTTTACTTGATTACAGTACTTTACTTTTACTTCATTACGTTCCACCACTGCCTTTCTGTCATTTTCAACGACACACTTAAACCACTACCCCATGGCCTGTAAGAACCTAGTCTCAGGCCCTGTTAGCATAGCATATTTGGGCTAGTAGCAGCTGCATTGGTGTGAAGGACAGTGGTGCTTTGCCCTTGAAGCCCCATCATCAGCAGCAGTCATTAGAGCAGCTTGTGTTGTGCTGGGACCCAACTAAAGGCTATGGTCTGTGCGGCTGTCTCCCTCCCTCTCAATAATGCATGATTAATTAGCCCCATCTGAAATAGACTGAAACCAAGCAGGCTGGAAACTGAGGAGCGGTGTGGTAGGTAAGTAAGGCTGCTGCAACATATATATAAATAGAAAAAGTACACTAGGTTTGCGGTTTCCCTGAAAGAACAGAGGTGGGTTTAGGAGCCAAACATTGTACTCAAGTGAGAGTAATGTTTCTTCTTCTTCAAAAAAAAACACTCAAGTAGAAGTACAAAGTAGTGGTCCAGGAAATTTGTATAAACGTATTTTGGAAAACTACTACTTAAGTAAGAGGAACTTAACAAACTGTTGGGACATAACATCTGATGGCTCTCTATTTCTCATCAGGTACAATTCAAAATGTTATTGATTGTGTTTAAATGTCTGTGGAGGCGCCCAGACTATGGAACAGCCTCCCTCTGCCTGTCAGATTCCCACAGTCTTTAACGTAGTAAGACTAGACTCAAAACCCACCTCTCCTCTCTGGTATTTAACACTAGCTAGACAGGATATCGTGGTGTTTTATTGATCTTTGCCTATGTATTGTATTATCTGTACGTTTGGTTTTTTCTGACTTTTTATGTGAAGCAGTTTAGGCAGCTGAAGTTGTTTTTAAATGTGCTATATAAATAACATTGAATTGAATTATAATTTGAAGTTAATTTCTTTTGAAGGACAAAACATGAAATAATGAACCAAATCTGTCTGGTATTGTCAAAGGACAGACAAAACAAAAATTAAATCATATCTGGAGCACTGCAAGAAACACAAATGTTCAAATCATATCATATTGTCAAACATAAAGCTTTGTAAAGCCACTTGTAGAAGAGTAACCTAAACTTTTACTCAAGTAAACATACTGTTACTGCAATAAAAAATATTTCTCAAGTAGGAGTAAAAGTAGGCTGTTAGAAAAATACTCTGCAAAGTACAATTTCTTGAAAAAGTTACTCAGGTAGGCTGAGTACTACCTACCTCTGTGAAAGAAGTAGACTATACAGTAACAAGAAGAAATACAGATTCAAGTTTGCCATTGTTTACTTAACGGCCTATGAATATTGTCTTTAATCTACTTACCAAATGTAATCAAGTAAAATGAGTCTTACCCCAGTACAGACATATTGTAAAAGCAGCTCAAAATAAGTCAGTTATGGGTTGTCTGCATCTAATTATGAGACATTATTATTGACAACAAACCAGGAAGTAATATTGGTGCCTTGTTAGCATGCTAGGTGCTGTTGGTCTCTGAAAGTTGAAAAATGTGCTTAAGATGATAGGAATGTGTTAGAAAAGTGAGGAGTTTGGATTGCTGCATACCGTTCAAATATTTTTCACGATTTTAAAACAGCAATCATAATCAGGTACTGTGCCTTTAAGAGCATTCCATTATTATAATGTTGTTTTCTTCAACTGTTGGAGTTTTGTTTTGTAATCCTGCAAATTTAGCCCAACATCCTCTCCTGCGGTGTAAATGATCTATGCCACCTTGTGATGTAATTGAGTGATAATCCAAAACATGCCGCTCTGTGTTTTGATTTGTACTCTCTTAAAAACATGAAAAACAGAGCTTGTGAATTGAAGTGTTTGCGTGGTCCAAACTTATTCCTCACTTTCCCAATGAATTCCTAGCATCCCAACTATTCACCTCAATAACTTTTAACAACTTTCAGAGGCCAGACCGGAGATTGGGCGTCACGGTAATGCTAACAAGTAACATGCACCAGTGTTACTTCTTTGTTTACAGGAGATAAAAACACTATAATTAGATGCAGACAGCACAAAGTGGCCTCATTTTGACCCATAGACTGTATATATTAAAGGACATGGCTAACCTGCTAGCCGCTGTGTTCCAAATAGGAAGTGATCATGGGCGTGCTTCTGGCTCCATCGACTCTGGCTCCAATTCAGTTAACATTAGGAAACCGTGGCCCCTCTCTCTGTAACTGCTGCCGTCAGCCTCGTCATTTTGGCCTTAAAATGTTCGTATTAACCCACTCTACATGATCCTGTTATGTTAATTTGTGGGGTGACAGTGGCTCAGTGGTTAGAGCAGTGATCCTCCAACCCAAAGGTCAGAGGATCAATTCCCACTCGTTGTGTACTTGAGCAAGACACTTCACCCACATTGTATGTTAGTGGTGTGTGTGAAAGTGGTGTGTGCGTGGGCTGATGGCGCAGATTGGTAGCCTGGCTTCCGTCAGTCTGCCCCAGGGCAGCCATCACCGAATGTGGCGTGAATGAATAATGTGGTACTTGACAAGACACTTCACCCACATTGTATGTTAGTGGTGTGTGTGAAAGTGGTGTGTGCGTGGGCTGATGGCGCAGATTGGTAGCCTGGCTTCCGTCAGTCTGCCCCAGGGCAGCCATCACCGAATGTGGCGTGAATGAATAATGAACACAGTGTAGCGCTTTGAGAGGCTTTGACAAGCCTGTAAAGCACATTACAAGTATAAGACATTATTATTATTATTAATTTAGCTATTGTGGCTGTAAATCAATATATGAACATTAATAAGAGAGAAATCAGATGCCTTCTTTCCCCGAGGTCACTCCCACTAGCGTTAGCAACAAGTTTGATTGACAGCGTTGCTAAGCACCCGCTCCCTGCCTACCAAACCAGTGGTGCAGGGGGGAAGGGGCGTTACCTTCAACAGCTTTGCTCCCGATTGGCTCTTTGGTTGCTATGATACTCATGGGCGGAATTCCAAATATGAAACTCGGCTCCAAATTGGCCCCTATAACCGCTGCCTCAATGAGCATCATTTGACTGGAGCCGAACACTGTGGGTGACGTCACACTCCCTTAGTCCATTTCTTTATACAGTCTATGCTCAAACAGGCTGATTCTACTACACGCATGTCCGCTGTGCTGCACTAATCTACAGAGTGTCTCACCTTAATCCCCTTATTCCAGAAGTTGCCGTGGGCGCCGGCATCATCATTCGGGTTGTAATATTTTGCATGGGGCTGCCGATGTTGACAGCAAATAAGTTCTATATGACTACAAAGCCATTTGGAAGCCTCCTGAGAATCTGTGCCGTGTTGACTTGTTGGTCACATGAACACTGAACATTTTACACAAATCAACGCCCTTTATGTCAGATATTAGTGGCACAATTTTTCTCAAATTCTCCATCAAAATGTATGGGATTCCCGTTTAACTGGAAGTGCCAGCACCACGAAAGTGCAGTTTAGTTGCATTTAGTGGCAAAAGTGGGTGGGGCGGAATAATGTCAATACGCCATGGACACTACTTTGACTATTATGGTGTGTAATTACTGCAGGGGTCCTAGTGGAATAAGCCCAGAAAGAGCTGTCTTTACAATATATTTAAAGGGTAAAAGTAGTACTATACTTAAGTGTACATTTTAAGTATCTGTACTTTACTTAAGTACATTTTAAAGTGGATACATTTTATCAAGTTCATATTTTGAGCAAACTAATCTTATGAAAATCACTACATTTGAAGTAACTAAAATCTACGTAAAATACTTTTTAGAGATTTTTACTCTATTACTATTTTTCATGTGATACTTTTACTTTCACTATTACTATTACTATTTTTTTTGCTCCGGTATCTGTATACTTTTACTGAAGTAATAAAATCATTACTTCTTCCACAACCTGTAACAATAATAGTTAGCTTGCTATTTTTCTTGTCTTAACTTTTCAAGGCCTATCGTGCTTAGTAGTGCTCTGATTTAACCATCTTCTTGCTAACACAATAAGCAATTTTGTTCGTAATGTTTATTTTAGTTTTTTTTTTTTTTTTACTCACTACCTTGCGGTAAATTAAAAGTCACCCTGGCGCATTTCGCATGACCCGCAATCTAAATGCATTGTGCGGACTCGACCAATCCGCCAGAACAACTTCACATAACGCCATAGTCTATATAAGCTAACGTTAGCGTAATCAAGAAATGTGACACTTACCAGACGCAGGTCACTGCTCAAAACAGACAAACCTTGAAAGCATTTGATTTGTCAGGGCCATAATTGTGTAACACGGCAATGAGATTTCACGAGTCCCAGAACGGAGCTAATATTTCTCTGCACAGTTAAGTTTGATGGAGTGATTTAATAGCTGCATTGTCCTTCCCCGTCCATATACGTGAAAGAGATATGGATTTATTGATTAGCATACAGCCTATCTGACTTTGCTGAGAAAGGTGAAATCCTGACCTCTTTCATTTAGTACTTGACCTTTGTGGGGCACAGGCTGTAAACGTTAGCTCGCGGGGTCAACATTTAGCACGTACGTGAGGCGATAGCGCGGAAGCGGATAACTGGTTGTGTTGACAAGGTTTAGCAAAGATATGATTACGCAAATTCAGTTAGCATCTTACTGAAAAGCTAAAAATCACTGTTAGGCAAGTGTATTTTTATTGATTGAAAAAAAATAGAGAAAAAGGAGTAAGTTGAACATGATAAATATTTTACAATTTATTAATTTTTTAATCCACTACCTGTTTGTCTCTATGAAGATATTGCTGCTTTGCCTTTAATGTTCCACAGTATGGCATTAATCTTATCAACCTCTGCAGCAGGGGGCACAAGCAAGCCATGTTACAGGTCATATCTGCGCACGGCCGACCCGCTCACAGTAGGAATGCATGCTTTTCATGGGATTTTTGTGCAATGAAAACACCTGTAAAAAACGACGGGATGGAAGAAGTACTCAGTTTTGTTACTGAGGTCAAAGTACAGATTCTGGAGCAAAAATAAAAAACTAAACTAAAAGTATCACATGAAAATATCTACTTAAGTATAAGTATTAAATTACTCGTTTAAAGTGTATTTAAAGAATCAAAAGTAAAATATTTTGTGCATATTTTTAGGTTTTATAAGGCTTCAAATGTAGTGATTTTGATAAAGATTTGTGCTGAATTTTGTTCAGCAAAAACAATAGATTTTCTAGCTGTTTTTATTTGTATATTTTTGTTTCCTCAAATTATGAACATGCTGATAAACAAACCCCTCAGCCTTTTCAGCAGGTCTCAAACAATAATGAAAAAAGCTTTTACTTTTTAGTCCTATACAAAAATGTAGTGGAGTAGAAAGTACAAATACATCTCCGCTCTGGTCTCTGAGTTGCTTATAATTTCATCACAGTGAATAATTAGGATGCTCAGAATGCATAAGGTAAGTGAGGAATAACTTGAACTGTTTTCACGTTTTTCAGGTATCGCGCCTTTAACACGTTAATACTTCGCCCATAATATGTAGCCGAGTATATGGCATATTTTGGAAACTTCTCTCTAACAAAAGGCCCTATTGTTATTCCCTTCATAATAAATAAATAATAGGGGGCGTGTCTGCTCTTTTCATAACTCTTTCTGATGACTCACTTTCTATAGCGTGTACTTTGCTCTGACAGCAGCAGCCGCTCACACTCCGAGCGCAGATGTACGTTACAGATTGCGCGGCGTTATTAGCCTTCTCCCGAGTTGTGTTTTTCTAATAATATCCTCCAGAACAGAACAGAACAGGTGATGGAGAAGCACCACGACCATCAGGGACGAGTTAGTGCCAAATCTGAACAGCCAAATGGAGAAATGCTTTGTTATGCCGGGGAATTTAGCGTCATGACAAAGATGTTTTCACTATGATGGAATCGCTAGCTAGCTGTTATCATAACATATCATAACAAGGGCCTATATTACGCTATTTTATGCTCTATGTTATAATGTTGTTTCTTTATCAAAAACATAACCGAAGTCATTCACACGTGTTTAATATAAACCCAGCTTATTTAGCCTGAGTTTTTCTCTCAAACAGAAAACACTGTTCCACCTCTTCCACTGTGTTTTTAAACTCCATATACCTTCACTAGAATCATTTGGATAATTTTCCAGTCTCTACTGAACAAAAGGTGAAAGGTAGCTGTTAACATGAAAAGTACCGCTTCATGACATCACAAGGTGGAATAGACAATTTTGAGCTTGATGGTGCTCTGTCTTCTTGAAGCGCGTTGTCATAGAAATAAGTTTGGCAATCAGCTGATGGACTCTCTCATGGCTCATGGTGCGTGTTTGGGGTGAATGATGCGCGGTGTATGTGAACAAGGACAACCCAAAAGTAAAGTACACAGAACCAAATCTAGTGCGCACTGGGGTTGGTCCACGTAGCGCACGTAGCCCAGCAACGTGTGAAAATGACCTCGCTCATTTGTTAAGATCTTTTTTGAATTTCTTTGGAAATGGGTTTGTCCTGAAAACAGGATGTGAAAACTTTGTTGTTGCCAAATGGGAGTCACATTTAGGACGGGCATGTTGACCTGGCAGTTCCATGTCACACTGTCCCAGACCAAGATGACCCCTCCACCCTTCTCTCTCACACACATGCACACACGCAGATACACCCACACGTGCACTCCTCCTGACCTCTGATAGGAGCAGGGCGACCCAACCAGTGTAGGTCAGCAGTGCTTGACCAGTATATCTGTGACATCACGGTCCCCAGTTTAACCAGGAGCTGTTCATTGACCACTGCATGATTTAGTGTTTTTAGTCTAATTTTAAGTTGACAAAACACTACCTATTTACCTAGTTTAAACTACCGATCTGTGTCCATGAAGTAAACATCTTCAAATCAAATATAGCTTATACTGATATAAATTGTAATACTGATTTATTTCTAATGCAAAAACATTGGACTGAAAGTTATAATTTGGTGTTTTGGACGATTATCCAATCAGAAAGCGGAATGAGCCTCACATGAGGCTCTCATTTGGGTTGCCAGTTCCAGTGCTAATGCTCTGATCTGAATGGTCACTACCTAAACCCCAGCACCTGCGTCAATCATGAATCAGTGCTAGTGCAGCCCCTGCAGCTCAGTGAGTGAATTCTGGAGGTTCTGAGCTTTCACATGAGGTATGTCCATATACTGACAATGAGAAAAACTTGAAATGAGAGTTAATTAATGTTGTAGATTTATAATCTGTACTACAAAAATTACTTGCTGACCCTTAAATAAAAATTACCTTTATCAACTGAATTATTCTGTGCTGGTCCAAGTTGTGTATACGTTTATTTAACATACAGTATTTGGCTGGTAAAAGGTATAGTGATGTAGGCCTTTAATTGGTTATTCAATCGATGGTGTCTTAGTTGACCAAAATTGGTATTAGTCGACTAATCATTGTATTTAGATGTTACTAAAAGAAAAGGCAGATTAAACTCACCATTCACAAGTTGAATCTGTCTTTATCTGTCATTGTTTCTTAATACTTTTCTGCATAAAGACCTGTTTTTGCATGAACTCCTTGCGAGTGCAGTTTGGCTCAGATACACAGAGATATGTAATACTTTTGAGAGCTTGTCTATCTCTTTATTGTATTATTCTTATTCGCCTGGATTCAAGACGTCATTGCTCCCATTTACCCCCAGTTTTCATCTCCACCAGTACACGCTCACTGCTCTGTACTTCGTTCTCCAATTATCTATCTTCTTAATCGGTGATACGCGCTGGATTCGGCAGCGTTGTCATTTTGGTTCAACTGAAAAAAAATCCGCTACTTGCTAGCGTGATCTGCAGCTATCAATAGGAGGGGCCAACAGCATGCGGCGATTTGTTGTAATGATGTTTACGGCGGCATTCCATCAAGGCGGGAATCGGCTCCTAATACCTCAATGAGAACCACAATGTTTTGTTTATTAAGTCGTTTTAGATGAATATTGGAAATGTGCAAATTATAACATAATGATCAACATGTGTCATAGATTATAACTATATAGCAGACGCAAGCGCTATATGTCTTTAAAAATTGTATGCAACTATTTAATTTTCTTAAGGTCGCAGCTGGAGTGAATGAATTTAGCCTTTTCACAATGCATGTACTGCCGTTACCGTGGAGACACATCCATAAGTGACATTCAAGAAAGTTACAAAGTGAACGAAAGACAAAGATGTGATTTGTAACCAGTGCCACAAGAGCAGGCAGCTTTTATTCACAAGAAAAAAATATGAGTTGTCGAGGCCTGGAATTTAACCCACAACCCTTATGTTAGTAGACAAAACCAAACAACCAAATCTCCAGGCAAAGTTGAATGTATATAAATCAAACAGTGTTCATGAGCTTTCTTTTTAGAAGTATTTTTAATAGTATTTTCAACCTTCTCCATTAGGCTTGTTATTTGTAACACAGGGTAAAGAGTGACTCAGAAATTGAACACATAGCCTACTATAACTCTATATGGTTGATGGTTCAAATTCAACTGTATCTTGTACTATAGTTGTGTCTTTGGGCAAAGTTGAATGTATATGAATGAAGTAGTGTCGATGAGCCCACTTTCCAAGTATTTTGGCAAGTTTTTTTTCAGCCAGATGCCCTCCCAGATTCAACATCCTCCATTAGGCTTGGTATTGGAAACATAGGGTAAAGAGTCAATTGCACACGTTTATAACCCCCTATGGTTGACAGTTCAAATTCAACTCCATCTTGTACTATAGTTGTGTGTCTGGGCAAAGTTGAATGTATAGAAAGAGTATTTTGACAAATTTTTCAGCCAGATGCCCTCCCAGATTCAATCTTCGCCATCAGACTTGGTATTGGAAACATATGGTTAACAGTGACTCGGAAATTGAACATATGGTTGATGGTTCAAACTCTATCTTTTACTATAGTTGTGTCCTTAGGCAAGACATTTCACCTAACACATAACCTTGCATTTACCATCATTTACTGTACACACTGTCAAAGCTACAGGGTGGCTATGGCAACAAGAGACGTACATGTGCAGTGGGCCGAGTGCACGTTAGCAGGGGGTGAGAAAGAGAGGGGTGGGGGGTGTTCCTGGACTGTGTTCCCAAACAGGTTTGTCCAAGCTGTTTGCACTGGCACCTTTCCAGCCTCACACACTGCCCGAGGGGGATTGCCAGAAACGGGACAAAATACACAGCTATGGGGCAAGAGCAGATAGGAAAAATAAACTGGGCTCCAACAGGTTCACTGCAAAAAATATTGATATGAGATTAGAAAGACCAAAATCCTGAGTCTTAATTCAAGTATTGTTGCAAGATTTAAATTCTTTTTTTTATAGAGCAGTTTCCTCACAGATTTGACCAAGTTCTGGTTTTGTTCTGGTTTCTTCCTGCCTTTAGTCCTGGTTTAGCCCTGGTTTGGACCTGGCTTTAGTCCTGATTTAGACCTTGATTTAGTCTGGTCTTAGTCTTGAGTTAGTCCTGGCTTTGGTCCTAGTTTAGACATAGCTATAGCTCTGGTTTGGTTCTGGCTTCAGTCCTGGTTTAAACTTAGCTCTGGCCTTGGTTTAGACCTAGCTTAGTCCTAGTTTAGACCTGTCTTTAGTCCTAATTCAGTCCTGGGCTATTGCTGGCCAGGCCCTAGTTTAAACCAGGCTTTAGTCTTGGTTTCGACCTAGCTTTAGTCCTAGTTTAAACCTGGCTTTAGTCCTGGTTTAGACCCATCTTTAGTCCTACTTTACGACTGTTCAGTCCTGGGTTATTGCTGGCTAGGTCCTAGTTAAGACCTGGCTTTGGTCCTGGTTTAGACCTAGCAATAATTCTGGTTTGGGCCGGCCTTTAGCCCTGGTTTAGTCTGGTTTAATCCTGGTTTAGACCTGGCTTTAGTCCTCGTTTAATCCTGGTTTAGTTCTAGTTCAGTCCTGCTTTAGTCCTGGTTCAGTCCGGGTTCAGTCCCGGATTACTCTTTTGGCATGTTGTTTTGATTAGAGGGCATCTGTGATAAAGGACTTTCACACAGAGCTGAAACACTTCTGCTTTAGTCTCAGTTTAGACCTGGTTTAATCCTTGTTCTCAGTTCTGTCTTAGACTTACTTTAGTCATGGTTCAGACCTGGGTTACTCCTTCGGCATGTTGTTTTGATTAGAGGGCATCTATGATAAAGGACTTTCACACAGAGCTGAAACACTTCTGCTTTAGTCTCAGTTTAGACCTGGTTTAATCCTTGTTCAGTTCTGGCTTAGACTTACTTTAGTCCTGGTTCAGCCCTGGTTCAGACCTAGGTTACTCCTTCGGCATGTTGTTTTGATTAGAGGGCATCTGTGATAAAAGACTTTCACACAGAGCTGAAACACTTTGGCATTTTCGACCTGGTTTGGATCTGCTTTAGTCCTGGTTTAGTCTTAGTTCAGTTCTGGCATAGACAAGCTTTTTTCCTGGTTCAGTCCTGGTTTAGATTTGGTTCAGACCTGGGTTACTCCTTCGGCATGTTGTTTTGATTAAAGGGCAACTGTGATAAAGGACTTTCACACACAGCTGAAGCACTTTGGCGTTTTAGTCCTGGTTTACTTCTGCTTTAGTCTCAGTTTAGACCTGGTTTAGTCCTAGTTCAGTTCTGGCTTGGACCTGCTTTAGTCCTGGTTCAGCCCTGGTTCAGACCTGGGTTACTCCTTCGGCATGTTGTTTTGATTAGAGGGCATCTGTGATAAAGGACTTTCACACAGAGCTGAAACACTTTGGCGTTTCCCTGTCACATTCCGCCGTGTGCTGTCCTCTACGCCTCACACAGGGTTAGTGGGACAGACAGACGGTAAACACGCCATAGACTGTGCAAATATTAAGCAATTTATTTATAAGAATGTAATAGTGATTTGTTGGGTTCTGTAGAATCTACTGACAGCTAAAATCCTGAGTAAAAGTCTATAGATGAGCACTTCTTGTTACCAACTCGTGACATCACAAGGTGGAACAGAGCGTTTTGTAGTCTTGAAGAAAGGACAGACTGAATATGCAGGACTACTCAAATGTGCGTGATTCAGACTAAACACTAGTCCAGATGGGCTTTTCTAATGAGGAAACAACATTGAGTGTGACTTATATACTGGCACACATATGTAAATAGAACATGTATGTGTACAGTATACATTTGTGTATGTACTATATATGAGTGTGTAAATGTGCACGTGTATATGTTACGTGTGTGCATATTTGTGCCAAATATAATGTTGACTACTGAGAAAAAAATGGAATTGAATTGAAATCGTGATCCACAATACAAGTCACTTAAAATTAAAAGAAAATATGGAGCCTTTAAAGGTACAGTATGCAACTTTCTGGAGGTGATTCCACAATTAAAAACATACTTCCGAACATTCTCCAAGAAGATAAATACGTTTTATCCCATACTGTGAAATATTATAGCCAAAGGGTTAGACAGGGGGTTAAACATTTCCACGTCAACAAGCAGCAGGAGTAGGCCCTCCTTCAGACCACAAGAGTCGGGTTTGTGGAGTTGCAAGCCCGCTCACAGTAAGGACGCATGTTTTTATTTTCCGTTTCACAGTGTAATAAAAACAACCAAGATGTAGTAGTCTGTCATTTGGCTAAACTGTTACATACTGTCGCTTTAAGCACAACAAGAAACACAATCATAAGTAGTCATTATTTTTAGAATGTAGTGCTCTCTGCGACTAGCCTCAGCTCCTCCGACTTTTATTTACTCCGCTTTTATCTAAAACAGCTATACAACATTTTTGAACCCTATATATGATGTGGGTGTGGATAGGTGACAATACAAACTGAAATTTTCGCAACTCTCAAGCCTCCAATGCATGACAATACAAGATTACTCAAACATACATCCATCAATCAATCAAAACACAACTCTGCTATCATATTTAAAAGCTCATAAAAGTTGAATTTGCACGTCTCCTTTACATAAACAGGCTTTTACACACACCCTGTTAACATGACTCAAGTGGACCATGCTTTCAATGCAGGCCGCTGTTATAGTACAAATAAGCAAACTGTTAGCATTAGCAACATGTTCATTAGCTCATAATACTGGTACTGTTCCTTCCAGTGATTTTGACAACCAAGGTAAATTTGAAAAAAATGAAAAAAAAAAGCTAAAATAAATCTATATTATTACTGGAATTTTAAACCTGATTTGAATGTATTCTTGTCAAATTTACATCATGCATTGTGTGGTGAAAACTGCTAAGTAAGAAAGAATTGTATAAAGAAATTGAGAAACTAATAATCTATTCATTTTATGTAGCATTCTGTCAGATCACTAACACAGAAGCTACTGACAGGTCGCCATTCCCGTCCAATCAGGCACATTGTTATAATGTGTTGACATTATCCCAGACACTTGATTCTCTGTCATGGTGCATTTTCAAGAGTGACAAAAAAGCAGACAGTTACCAGAGATTGGAGAACTGTAAGGAAACAACTACTTGATACCAGAAAGTTGTGTCTCTCCCTTTTCCAAACCGGTTCCTCCTTCCTTTTCCTTTTCCTCCCCACTTCCATTAAACTCTCTGTGAGTGTCATTCGCAGCAGAGCCAAGGTTCCTTCATTAGAGCACTCGGAGTTGTAGCTGTGGAACGCTCCTGTGGAAAAGAAGCGCCTCTTTACCGTGAAAGCACAGCCCACAAATGTCACTATTTTCATATTGAATTCATCTTTTTAATAGCACAGGGGCACATGAGCAGTGGTTGTTTTGTTAATGCGTATAATTCTGTGCATGTGACTGCATCGTGTCTGTAACATGGGTCAAACTTTTTATTCTCGCAAGTAAGGTG
This sequence comes from Periophthalmodon schlosseri, assembly GCA_000787095.1. Taxonomy (NCBI): domain Eukaryota; kingdom Metazoa; phylum Chordata; class Actinopteri; order Gobiiformes; family Gobiidae; genus Periophthalmodon; species Periophthalmodon schlosseri. Next base: position 37,468 of record KN479957.1, read on the forward strand.
TTTTCCTGAACCAATAAAGACATTTAATTCAGAATAATTTCTTCTTTCTTTTACAAAGTCTACATGGCATTATTATAAGTATCGCAATAAACATGCGTCCTGCACGTCTGGCTGCTCTGGTGTTACGCACCTGTTAAGCAGCTCATGGATCTATTAAATCATTAGTTTCACTGTCACAGAGAAAATTGATTATAAATGGGTGCTTAATAGGTACATTTTCACTTGTACCTTAAGGCTAATACAGAATAATGTGTGTCAAAGCTTCAGCTCGTTTTCCTTAACGTGAACAGTTGGAACCAAATCTCGAATCTCATTTTTATGCATTTTTACACAGATTAATGCTGAACCAACACAAGAATCAGTACAGAACATAGACTGTATATAGACTTTATAGAGTCTATAGCACACGAGTGAGAGCTTTGTGCACAAAAAATCGGAATCGCAATTTGTTTTTAATTTATTGTTATTTTAGTGCAACGTTTTATTTAGATTACGCATAATTTCATAGGGTAAACACTCTCTGTGATTAGTTTGTAGATAAAATGAGGTGTTGCATTGGCTTCTGGCATATAAATAAATACTAAAAGAGCCAGTCTTTTTTGAATGACTTTTTGAAAGAAACGGACCCAAAAGATTCGGATCCCATAAAAGAGTCGAAAGTACCATCACTAGCTCGGATGCTGACTCGATGTGAAGGCGCTGATAAGCCACTTCTCACTGCTCGCTCCGTTTGGAACAGCACTTAATGTGGCGACTCCTTCACAAGAATGTGCAAAATGAGGATTAGTGCGTAGGAAAAGGAAGGAGGAGGTGGTTTGGAAAAGGGCCTTTGTGTCATGGTGCAATATCACAGTGACAGAAAGGACTAAGTGGGCGGGGCCAAAAGTTCAAACTAAAACATCTTCCTGAGTCATGGTTTAAAATCAGACATAGGGCCTTGAACATTCCAACAATGACTTTCTTATCTTGCCGAACTCTGAGACTGAATAAGTATTTGGAAATATTGTACGCAATGAAATATACTGTAAGAAATACTTATACTTAAGTTATAGAAATAAAATATAAAATAAACATTTTTATTACTTTTCAGAATATCTTAAACTTAGTAACCTATTTGATACCAATCGCATACAAAAACTAAAACCTATATTCATGGGTATTAGCTTCCTGTTACATGAGGACCTTTTCCCCACTCAAAACATAAACTATTTTGATTTAAATTGTTAATCTCTATGGCAACGGTCCCAATTTTTCATAATTCTGAAATCCATGGATATGTTCGATATGATAAAACATGAGGATTGACCATTCTTCCAAAAGTTCACTGCTTGGTCAGCTTGGCGAAGTTGCTGAGTTTGTACTATTTCTCCACATTCTCTGATTATTATGGGAAATCAACAGCTGTCCGGCATGTGCAAAGTTCTGGACAAGACAAAATGGACACTAAGAGTATTCTGCATATACAACAGTAGGTTACAGCAGTCAAGTAACTTTTTATTGCGGTTGTTGGTTTTGTGGTCAGTTTGTCAAGCATTATGGGTGTAATGATAGAGATTGTGACATTGCAATATTCATGTGTTCTGTTTAAGAAGGGGGATTGGAGGGTGTTTTCCAATTACCGGGGAATCACACTCCTCAGCCTTGCCGGTAAGGTCTATTCCAAAGTACTGGGGAGGAGAATCTGACCGATAGTCGAACCTCGGATTCAGGAGAAGCAGCTCTTTGCTAAGGGCTGTCCGGTCCCTGTATAACCGGAGCAGGAGCTGTGTTTGCATTGCCGGCAGTAAGTCAGACCTGTTCCTGGTGCATGTTGGAGTCCGCCAGGGCTGCGTTTTGTCACCGTTTCTGTTCATTGTATTTATGGACAGAATTTCTAGGCACAGCCAGGGGCCGGAGGGGGTCCGGTTTGGGAACCACAGGATCTCATCTCTGCTGTTTGCAGATGATGTTGTCCTGATGGCTTCTTCAAAGCCAGGACCTGCAGCAGGCACTGGGTCCCACTGGAGGAGCTGGAGGACGTGTCTGGGGTGAGGAAGTCTGGGAGTCCCTGCTTAGACTGCTGCCCCCGCGACCCGGCCCCGGATAAGCGGAAGAAAATGGATGGATGTTCAAAATGGGAGGCTACAATGACCATAATCCTTTGCTGCATCTTACGTCTCACAGCCAACATCTTGGTTCATGCCCTATAATTATTCAAACAGAAATCTTTATCTTTATCTTTGCAGATACAATTTGGTGTTTAGTTCTCAAGATCATTATTCAGTTGGAAAGCAGAATGAGCCTCACAGTCATGCGGGTTGCCAGTTTCAATGTTTAAATCCATTTGATTTAAAGCGGACCTATTATTCAAAATTGACTCTTCAGAGATTTTAACCATGTTAGAGTTGTTTCCCCTTTTCATTTACCATGTCAAAGTTGTTTTTGGAGTGATTCGTGCATGTTTGAGCAATCATTAATCGTTTATTTTCAAGACGCCATATTGCCGATCAGTCCCCGTTTTTACCGCCACTGGCATACGCCCACTGCTCTGTACTTCGTTCTTCAGTTTTATTTTCTTAATCAATGATACACATAGGATTTGGCAGCATCGTGTAGTCATTTTGGTGCAAATGAAAAAAAAAAATCTGCTACTTGCTCTTGTGATCTGCAGCTATCCATAGGAGGGGCCGACAGGTACATGGCTGTTTGTTGTGATGACGTTTACGGCGACATCAGCTCTTATTGGGCACCACAGTTTTCTAACGTATTAGTCAGCGGACATGTTTCTTTTATTAAGTCGTTTTATATGAATATTGTGATTTAAAATTATAATACGGGTGTCATAGATTATAACTATATAGCAGATAGTAGGTCTTCTTTAAACCTAAAAGAACCCCCTCTGATTTGAATCGTCACTACCTACACCCCAGCACCTGCAGCCAATAATTCATCAGTGCTAGAACAGCCTCTAAAATATGGCCTGTCCATATACTGAGAATAAGAAAAACTTGTAGGTGTCCTCTAAATGTAGTTAGTACTCCAGTATTATGACTTGCCTGGATTGAAAACAGGAGTTACTTTCAAACCAGTGAATGTTGCGCCTCACTGCACAGACTGGCCTCATTTTGTGCACAGTTTGTCTAGTACTGATCACTGGAGAGGCCTTGTGTGCACTTTTGCATTGTGTTCTAGGAAGGTTGTGGTGAAAGCAGCCACCCCTGACGTCACACCAGACCAGGGGAGAGATAGGAGTGTGAAGCTCGTCCAATCAGAGCCAGCCTCAGCTCAGTAAAGGTTATCACAGTGCAGGGCAGAAAACCAAAAGTCAAGAGTTAGAGTGAGCTCCAGCTACACCGCAGATATGTCAGCACAAAGTTACATTGTTATGTGTGGAAAGGATTAGATCTCAATAGACTCTACCAGCAGCTTGTTGAGAAGACTTACAAACAGGTTCAGTGAATGTTAAGTTCTGTCCAAATCTTTGTAGAGACAGCAAAATAAAGACATGTAGCTTTCTGGCACGTCTCTTGCATGATTCCATGGAAATAGAAAGTTAAAAAAATACTTCTGAACATTCTCCATGGACACAGAAAAGTTTTATGCCACATTGTGTAATATTATAGCCAAATGAACAACAGTTCCATGGAAACAAGCAGGCCCTCCTCCAGGCCAAATAAGAGTCAGGTTTGTGGAGATGCAAGCCCATTCACAGTAAGGATGCATGTAAAATGTTTTTCAGTGAAATATAAACATTCAAAATGATTAAAAAAACCTAAAACGAAAAAAAAAACAAAACAGGCTTTTCTTTTAGTCTACTTTCTTTAGCTAAAAAGTTACATATTGTGGCATTAAGCTAAAGATGGGGAAAGACCATTACAACATGGTTAAAAGCTCATAAAAGTTAATTTTACATGATAAGTCTTTAATTTGGCTTTTGTAGATTGTGTAAATATAAAGTTGTTATTTATAGGTTGCCATTTTTATGGTAATAAGCAGTGTGTAACTGTCATCTACATTTTTGTCTACTTTAAAGCCCCACTGCGTAGCTTTTAGCAAAAAAATATTTGACTAAAATCAATGTTTTCATTTTGGATGTTTTTATTGCACTGAAAAATGTAGAAAAACATGCATCCTTATTGTGAGCGGGCTCCACAAACCTCCACAGACGTTGTTCTTTTGGCTATAATATTTCACAATATGGCTTTAAATGCATCTGTGTCTACGAAGAATATGTTCAGAAGTATGGTTTTAATTTTCTACTCAGTAAATGAACTTTCCCATCTTGATATCTTTGACAATTGATACTACTCACTGTCCTATACCCTATACCTATACGCTTTAACCTTTGCATTTAACCTCCATGATGCACCCGAACACACTTTAACACTTGTGTTCCATAGAGCTGCCTAGTCCAGCCCCTCACACCCAGCAGGAAGCAGCCCTTTGGGGGAAGCCTTGCCGGAAACCTCCCCTTATTCTCATTCAGGTGCTCGATTTCCATTTCTCATCCAAAGCCTTGAGAATTGACCCGATTGACTCCGTTGACTATTCACCCCGGAACGTTTTCTGATTACGGCGGCGAATTGCACTCAGTAGCAGTTCTGGCCCAAAGAGCAATGTCACAATTACTCTCCTCCCCCTCCCTCGAGAATACTGCATCGAGTACTGCTGATGTACACAGCAAACTCCAACAAAACCTCCTCTCCTGCACCAAAGGTATTTTTGTATTTTAAGGTAAAGCATTGAACTAAACCTAAACAAAGTGTAAATAAAAATATGTGAGCTCTAATGGTGAAAGACAGGGTATTACACTTCTTCTAACTGCTAACATATATCTCCATATTATCTTTTATTGTTTTTGAAATGCTATATTTGTCAAAAACCATTAAAATGTCTAATGAGTTTCAGTTTTGTTCCATTGAAGTCCTCAGAGTGCGAGATGGTTCATATGGCGCTAACATGTCGGAGAGAGCTATCACAACACAATCAGTGTGCATTCTGCTAATGAAACTACTGCACACTCTTATATATTTATGTGAAAGTGGTGGGTGATGTAGGCTTGGCCTGAGTCTTGGACAGGCTCATACTGCTAACCATAAGGAGGGTTCAAATGATGCCCGGGAGAGATCGCAAGATTTCTCAAACATCTAAAACCTTTTTAAGCACGTTTGTGATGAGGGAACAACATTATAACAGAAAGCTTAAAATAGTTGATTTGACAAAAGGGGCCCTTTTGTACACAAATACTTTTCATGTAATAAACTGTAATTAGTTTAGTCGCAGTACAGATATACTGTAAAAGCAGGCCTTAGGTTCAAAATGAGACCTCTGTGTGCTGTCTGTATCTAACTGTAATACAGGCAGTGGTAACTGGTAACTGGATATTTCCCACCTCCGACTTGAAACCACATAAACAATAACCACCACATAAATGATGTTAACATTTGATACAGGTGAAATCTGACAATAATCTGTAATTTAATACGTTTAGATTTATTTAGCCTGTGGTTTAGTATTAGCCATACTGTTTACATAGGAGTTAATTCAGATGGAATGCTGTACGCCTATAGTTACAAACAAAAGAATTATTCAGGTTCTGGTGTAGGAATAATCAGCACTGCTGGGATACCAGCACTGGAAAAAAGTGAAAGCTACCCAGCCCTATATCTTAATGGAGAAATCATAGAACCTGGAGAAAACCCACCCAGACTGTGGTGAAGGAATGTTAAAAATTCAACTACATTGCAAGAGAAACATAATAATTCACTCAAAGGCCCTGTACCTGATTTTTTCCGTGCATTAGAACTAAATGTGTCTTGCCCCAGTACAGATAAATTGTATAAGCGGCTCTTGAGGTCAAAATAAGTCTGCTGTGTGCTGTCTGCATTTTATTATAAAGTGTTTTATTGTAAATGGTCAGATTTTTATATAGAGCTTTTCTACCTTCAAGGCACTCAAAGCGCTTTACATCAAGGAACCCATTCACCCATTCACACACACATTCATACATATGCAGACACTGGGTCGAGGTGGGTTGAATGTCTTGCCCAAGGACACAAGGGCAGCATTCATCTGTGGGAGCTGAAATCGCACCACCAACCCTATGGGTCAGTGGATCTGACCTCTCAACCAATGTTATGTTTATTTTATGTTGTTCAGAGCAGGATTTGAACCACCAACCTTCAGATCAGTGGACAAACACTCTGCCAACTGAACTACTGTTGATGTTGTCTGATAATCAGGATGTGTGCATTAGCATGCTAGTAGTTGTCAGCTTTACCGTCATGGAAAACCTCCGCTCTGGTCTCTGAAAGTTGTGAAAAATGCTTATAAACTCATCGTGGTGTTTAAAATAAATTTGTTCTGTTTTTTATGTTTTTAAGACAAATCAGGTACAGAGACTTTAACAAGACAAAAACATGTATTGTCTTCCTACAAGATCAAGTGTCCTGTTGGTGTACACTCTAAGTACTGTTTAGTTTAATTCCACTTCAATATGCTAAGTTATGTGCAAATATAATATTGTTCAGCCAACATTTTATTTTTTGAGTGTAGAGATGAGTTGTGAATCCGATCTCTTTTCTCTATTTTTCCACCAACAAAGTCCCTCAGCAGAATTCAGTGCATCTCTGGTTACCCCATAGCAGTGTGTCAGCTCCATGGAGCACAGGGGTGGTGATTGTACACACTGATAGTCTGTACTGAAAAGGCGTACTAACCAACATTCAGAGGTTTTGGAGGGCCAGTGCATGGGACAGGTTTTCATGTTTTTCTAATTATGACTTGGCTTGGTGGGACCTGTGGTAAATATTCATCATAGTTTTACATCACTTAAGAAAATTATAGCAATAGCCAGTATGCTCATAGGTGTGAGAGCACCCATTAGGGGCCTGAATGATTATGCAAAATATGACTCAGGCACAGTTCACACTTAGTGCAGTTAGACAATAGACCTAGTCAACAATCAGAAACTGTAAACAAATAGATGTGTTAGGTCGTTTTCACACTGCCACTAGTTAGGTCGAAGTAAAAGAGCATTTGCTCCGAGAGCAGTGCACTTGGGCCTGTGTGAACGTGACATGACGAATTCTGGACCACAGTAAATGGCCGGTCTGAGAGTGCTTGAAACAGGAGGTCTCGGAGCAGCTCTGGAGTGGTGCGAGTGCGGTGTGAACCTCGGGCTGACCTACACAGTCTGGGGTGACAGTAAAAATGCTTGAACACTCAGATCACATATATTTGTATGAATGGACGCTGCAGAGCTGCTGTTTGACACGTTCGTCTGATGAGGCAATTTGGATCAACTTAATATCGACGACAGCGTCCTCCTGCCTCTGTCTGCGCAGGTGAGCCTGAGTGTCTGCGCAGGTGAGCCTGAGTGTCTGCGCAGGTGAGCCTGAGTGTCTGCGCAGGTGAGCCTGAGTGTCTGCGCAGGTGAGCCTGAGTGTCTGCGCAGGTGAGCCTGAGTGTCTGCGCAGGTGAGCCTGAGTGTCTGCGCAGGTGAGCCTGAGTGTCTGCGCAGGTGAGCCTGAGTGTCTGCGCAGGTGAGCCTGAGTCTGTCTGCGCAGGTGAGCCTGAGTCTGTCTGTGTGTCGTTCAAAAAGCGGTTTCTCCTCCGCCACCAGTGCGTACAGTCCTCACTGTGTACTTAGTCACAGATGAAAGAAAAGACCACTGCATATAGGGGGAAATGACCATGTGCAGCTAAGTGGTAGTTTGTGGAAAAAAGCTGAGAAGAAAAGTACAAAAACAAACAGGGTGAGTGGAATCCCTCTACCTATGGGACAATTTATGTGCAAGGAAGGCATTTTTATGACAGACTAAACTTTGATTTAGCAAAATAAAGGTTTTGTTCTTTGTTATTATAAATTTCACAATACTTATTCACAATAAATATTGTGAAATTTACACAGGTTTTGATTCTTGTTAACATTATGGTTGCTAGGTAACAGTTAGGGAATTATCTCTGCTTACGTCATATCTGCTACCCTTGTCCAACCAGGAAATCAAATGACAAACTTCACCGAAATTTAAAAAACTAAAAAGAACTAGGCAAGATTTCTAATAAATGCCAAGATGTAATGATGTTAACTAACCTGTCATATGCACTTTCAGTTGGTTGGGCGCGGTGTTAAACTCTAATAGAGCGTTTTGCAATGTATTTTATAGTAATAAATAAATATTCCATTTTCTATTCAATTTTAAAAGGTTACTCCTGATAATTTACTTTCAGATTTGTAACATTGTGGGAGTGCTGTGTATAAAGTCTTTAGTCTTAATAACATATAGCTGTGTAGTGAAGGTAACACTGACCTTCATGAGCTCCATGTTACAACGGTGTTCCCTCATCATTAGCTTAATCAGAATTACATTACATTACATTCTACTACATTTGAGGCTTGAGTGCTCAGAAAATGTTCACGTACCTCCTATCTTTGCCCATGGCTCTGTATTTACTGGCAGCATTCAGACTACGGGTCAGACATGTTGGATTAAAAAATGTCACTTAGCTATTTCTCAACAATAAAAACTACACTACAGTCAGATTTTACTATCACTTCTGCAGTTTTGAACAGGAAGTGAATGAAATTGTTTATTATTAAGATCAGTATTTGATTATTTAGATGAATATTATGGTTTCCAATGAACAAAATGGCATAATTAGGGATGGGCAATATATTGGTTCCAGTATCGGTTTTGACAGATATTGAACACCTTTTAACAATATCAAATTGTCTGTGATATTGATATTTGATACTGATATTCAGTGGTGGAAGAAGTACTCAATTTTGTTACTTAAGTAAAAGTACAGGTATTGGAGCCAGGAAAAAATATACTCAAGGAAAAAATATACTTTAAATATAAAAAATGTAAAAATATTACCCAATTAAAAATGTAGTTAAAGAGCAGATTTTGAGACTTAAGAAAGCTTCAGCATGTAGTGATTTTAACAGATTTGTGCTGAATTTTGTTCAACAGAAACAACTGAATCAATCTTTTTTTTTCAGACTGGTTTTATTTGTAAATTTTTGTTTGCTCAAATTATGAAGTTGATAATAATAAACCCTGCCTTTTCAGCAGGTCTCAAAAAGTAATAACAAATACTTTTACTTTTCAGTCTTGTTGAAAAATGTAGTGGAGTACAGATACCTTCTCTCAAATGTAGTGAAGTAAAAGAAAAAAGTATCCACTTTAAAATATACTTAAGTAAAGTACACATACCTAAAATTTGTACTTTACTACTTTTACTTTGTTACGTTCCACCACTGCTGATATTTGATCCCCTCCTATTTATAACACCATCCTCAGACCTAAATCAAAACAAGGAAAACAACAGTGATAGCTTATATGCTAATAGGTGTGAGAGCACCCACTAGGGGCCTGAACCATTATGCAAGATATGACTCAGACACAGTTCACACTTAGTGTAGTTAGATAATAGACCTAGTCAACAATCAGAAACTATAAACAAATAGATGTGTTAGTTTCAATGTAGTAAGTTCCTCCCTTCAGACAGATATAAGGCAGTGTCCAACAGCAATCTGACCAGAACTGAAGAAGCGGCGAAATGTCTTCACTTCATAACTTTTGTCCAGTTGATAGAAACAAATTTTTCCTTTGGCTCATATCTGGATAACTGAGGGATTACACATATATAATAAAGATTTTTTACTTAATTTGACTTGATTTTCTCCTTTTATAATCTATGTATGTTATATTGTAATAATGTCTTTGTTAACCCAACATATATATACCAAAGATACATCAAATAAAGTCCACTAGTACATGTGAGTTTGCATACAAAGCCAGAGTACATGTTATCTTTCCATTAGCGTGTTTACAGTACATGTGCTGGGCTAATTATGTGTACTGCAGTCATCCTCACACATGGATGACCGGGATCTCATTAAGGCGGCTGTGATGTTCCGGTCAGCTGTTAGCCAATTGTTATTCTAATCATGCTTCCTGCTCAGCATCTGTAGACATCGCAACTTACAGAAAATACATACAAGACCATCGAAAGCATTCTGCACTCTTACATTCTGAGAGATGTAATCAAGACAGAGTTAGATGGTAGCCATAGTGATATCTTAGCATGTAAAGGCATAAAGAACTAACTTAATACACACATTTTGTAAACAACATAATGTGAAGATTTTTTACATTCCTACATTCTGTGTTCTGCCGTTTCATCATCAAGTGGTAACACTGTGTTTTCTTCAAGGTACAGTATGAAACTTTCTAGAGGTGGCACATCATGGGAATAGAAAGTTAAAACCATACTTCAGAACATTCTCCATAGAAATAGATACATTTTATGCCATACTGTGGAATAGGAACAACATTTCCATGGAGACAAGCAGGAGAAGGTCCTCCTCCAGGCCAATTAAAAGTCAGGTTTGTGGAGATGCAAGCCCGCTCAAAGTAAGGGCATGAAACATGCTTTTATTATAGTCTATTTTTGTTCTATTATTTATTCTTGTTGATCTTGTTTTTATCTGAATATAACAAGAACATCGCCTAAAAATGGAGAAGTATACATCTAATGCTTACGTGCACTAAATAACTTTTTTGGTGGATGGTCAGATACCTGCTCGTCTTCACTGAGATGTTACTGTTTTACCTGAAATGTTCCCCAGTATAAAGTTTAACTTATCTATCTCATATTTATTTAGTTAGGTGTTTTAATGGTCGAACTACATGGAAAAACATGTGCGTGGAGTCGGTGTCGTGTTTGTAATCAGAAACACCTGGCTGTAATTAGGTCAGTCCGGTGTGATGTCACATAGTACTTGAAATTCCAGTGGCCTCTGGAGGCAGCACACATTTGGTTTTTGACTGTTTTTGAACACAAAGCTGCAAGTTTATCTAGTTTACACTGAAATTTTCATTTTTTTGCATTTTATCATGTTTTAATGTTTTCCCTCATTAAAGATATGCCTGAAGAGGTTTTAGATGTCATTCATGCATGTTTGAGCAATTTAGCAATCTCTCCCGGGCCCTATTTGAACCCTCCTTGTGGTTAGCTGTAAGATTCTGTGCAGTGCTCAGCCCACAAGCCATCAACTCTCCACAACAATTTTCCATAAATATACAAAAGGGGAGACTCAGAGCATCAAAAATGAAAGTGAAACCTATAAAACATGTTAATACGTTGTTTTCAGCGAATATAGCATTTTCAAAACATTAAAAGGTAACACGTGATCTAAATATGTTTTGTGTTAGCAGTTTACACTCCATAGAAGTAAAATACCCCCTCTTTAATGTTTAGTTCCACTTTAATATTTTACTATGTCACTTACTCTAAAACGATACCAAAAATAATGCACAAAATAGGACCTAGTTTGGCCTTCTATCTCCTGGCACTACCTTCATATATCGCTTTATAACTTCACCCCATTTTTCATGTATTTCTATGGCACCATTTTCCCATCTGCACTGAATGTCAAAAACGAGGCCGCAGATTTGTACCGCCTGGCTTGCATTGATGAGAACTGACAAAAATCTCACTCAAGTGCTACTCTAACTGTGGTAGCGCATGGGGTAATGTGTAAGAATAGTTGCCATGGCGACACTGACATCATTTCTGCCGATTGAAGGCTCAGCAATAAATGGTGATTCTGTGCATGGGAGACATAAGAAGGTGCCTGTCTTTTAGCTGTATGTTTATGATAATGTTCTAATTGTGCATGTGTTATTTTGCTATACTGGTATCGTCATTGCTGTTTATGTATGGAGCTCTTGTTTATATAGAAGCATAATAATGATTCAAAAATATAAATCGGAAAATGGGCTGCCAGAACAAACACAGTGCATTACCCATAGCAACGTATACATTATACAACACATTCCATTGTCAAGCACTAGCTGTTGGTTTCAGGTCACAATTCAGTTTCTGCATTAAAACATAGTATATGACGATTCAGTGCATTTTGTTTAAAACTTCTATGGGATATTAATTAACACATTTAGATCACCATGTTACCTTTTATTGTTTCAAAAATGCTATTCACAGTAAACGTATTACAATGTTTAATTAGATTCAGCTTCATTTTAGATGCTCTGAGTCCCCCTCCGTTTGTTCTCTGCGCTAAGTCACTCCCCCTTCAGAGCGCTACCACAACAATCAGCCTGTATCCCACTAATGCAACTACTGCACATCGCATCAGGTTTGTCAAGTTGTACTGTATTGTTTTGTATCCTGCTTTTGTATATTTGTGACAAAATGGCCATGCAAAAGCATGGGTGACATAGGCTTGTGGACTGAACATTGGACAGAATCATGCAGCTAACCGTAAGAAGGGTTCAAATAGGGCCTGGGAGAGATCGCTAAAATACTCAAACATGTGGGAATGGCATCTAAAACCTCTTCAGGCTTGTTTTTGATAAGGGAACAACATAACATTAAAAACATTATAACATTAAAAAACTAAACAACACTGCATAATACCCCCTCTTTTAATACAGCTTTTACAGTTTCAAAAAGGTATTACAATCACAACTGAACCTGTGTTGCCTGTGCCTTAACCTGAAGATAGAGGACACATACAAGTTTTTCTCCTTCTCAGTATATGAACAGGCCATGTCTCATGAAAGCTCAGAACCTCCAGAATTCACTCATTGAGCTGCAGAGGCTGCACTAGCACTGATTCATGATAATAATAATAATGCCTTACACTTGCAATGTGCTTTACAGGCTTGTCAAAGCCTCTCAAAGCGCTTCACTGTAGTCATTATTCATGCATTCCACACTTGGTGATGGTAATAAGCTACTATTGTAGCCACAGCTGCCCTGGGGCAGACTGACTGAAGCGAGGCTGCCAAACTGCGCTGTCGGCCCCTCCGACCACCACCAATCATGCACGCACAAAAATCTTCAAATCAGGCTAGAAATCTAGGGGTAATAATGGACTCTGGGGTTTAAGTAGTGAGGATTCAAATCAGAAAGAGCCCTTTTGGGTTGTAACATTTATTTCAGTGTAGAAACTGGCAATTGTAGTAGTTGTAGTAATAGTAGTGGTGGTAGTAGTACCAGTTGTAGCACTAGAAGTAGTAGTGGTCAATCTCTTTGTCAAAGCCTGATCTTGTCAGAAGATAAACAGGGGTTAGTACTTTGATGGGAGACCACTGGGAATACCAGGTGCCACAGTGGGGTGCCAGTGGCAAAACCATTGTTGTGTCCTTGAGCAAAACACCCACATTGCCTAGTATGAATGCGGTGTATGTGTGAGTGTTGGTATTGGTCAGAGGGGCAGATGGTGCAGATTGGCAGACTCGCTTCTGTCAGCCTGCCCCGGGGCAGCTACAGTGATAATAGTACATTACCATTGCAGACTGTGGAGTGAATGAATAATTCACAAATTGTAGAATGAGTGTAAAAGTGTTATATATCACTAATGCATTATTATTTTTTGTAGTTAGTAGTAGTTGTACTAGTAGTAGTAGCAACAGCAGCAGTAATTGTAGTAGTAGTAGTAGCAGTAGTAGTAGTAGTATTATAAGAACACAAAGTATTTCCTCTCCACATCTGATTGAACAGTCACTCACCTTGACCCACACTGAATAGCACAAGTGTGTACACAATGTTCCACCTTTGCCTGCTGAGGACTCCAATGCCAGGCCTGTTCT